>JARKIB010000499.1:0-79673 GCA_029378385.1 Mycena metata | reverse complement strand
ACATGTGTCGGGTCGAACCCCTTGGTTGCTCCGCAAATCAGTTCTTCAGTACATGCCTCCGCTTCCTCAGGCTGCACCAACGCGACAACCCAGTACACCGCGGCCTGTCCAACAACGGACGAAACACATTCCTCCCTCCCCTTTCTCTCTCCTCTCGTACCTCCAACATCCTTCCTCTATATTTATTATCCCTATTTGGAACCCGGAGACCTCACAGTTACACACTGCTCCCCTGCATCACATTTTGCACCCTAATTTCCCCGCACATATTATTTCTACTTGCTTGTATCCTGCACGCGATAGTCTACACAGCTTTGAGTCTGCAACCTCCTTTAAATGTGCAAAGGCGTGTCGCTCAAAAGCCCACCTCACGGAGATACATAGCTAACTAGATGTTAGATCTTGAATAGCTTGAGCTTGATATTTCGTCAATAATACAGGCGCGGTGTACCCTGTAGGTTGAGGCAACAAAGCAATTTCTATGTTCCTGAACTTGCTATGCAAGCTGGTATCGAGATCAGACATATCTGAGGTGGGGTTAGATCAAAGAAAGCGGAGAGGATGTCCTGCACTCTGTGCCAAATGTATGCAATGGTCCTTGCACCCGGTAACAACAGTCTATGTCGGTGAAGAGCAAGTCAAACACAGCCCCTAATATATGAAATAACTGGGGCGGAGAAATTGGACCATGAGAAAAGTCTGATGGAAACTCAATGATTGTCCTGTTGTCGGTGTACTTCATCATTCCGACTTCCAACCTGTTGACAGGGCAAGACATTACACAGAGATCCGAGGCTACGTTATCAGTACAGGCGAGCTTCAAAATTATTGTGCATGGACTTAGAGTGACTTTCAAATTTTCCAAAACCTTCATGTATCAACCTGAGATAATCATGTCAAAGCAAGGAATTGAGTAGACTTCAGCCCGATTGGATACTGATCATCGTATAATTGAACATGGGACAATGGTTGAGTACCTACACTCAAAGGGACATATCCTAAGTAAAGACCCGCCGTTTCGTAGTTCAATCGATGTTCAAGAAGCCTGATGTGGAGTCCTACCTGGGGATTTGAGGACATAAAGTATCATAAGGAACCATGTACCAAATCATGTCGGCGCAAATATCAGGCGCGTTCATGTCGCTCACATTGAGTCACAAGTTGAAAGGACACTGAGCTTGGACAATTGGCAGTTCGTTGGAATACATTTACTGGGAGCTAGGGTCAAAGGATGCAGATGAGAGTGCATACCTGTTCACCCCAGAGTCAAAGGCTCATGGTGTCCGGTGAACAACGGGGTGGCGACATAGATGCAAGGACACAAAGTTGAACAGCGGTTGGTTGAAGAAATTGAATGTATGATGTACGGTCCCTCGAAGGTACTCAAAGGAACTGGGTGAAATTGGAGGCTGTCGGGCTGGATAATGAAGCTATCAACTTGCAGATAACCAAGGGCCTCAGTGGCATAAGTGCAGCAATAGTCTCGGTTCCTCAAGGCGTAGGGTAAGAACACAAAATATTATGTAGTGCGGACAAGGTTCCAGCCATCCTTGGGCCGTGATCTGTTCTAACTGCCCAAGTAAAGGGGATGGCACAAACCTGAAGAACAGGAAAAGTCCTCACAGAGGAGCCTTCCTTGTGGCCGCTGGGGAGTGTGAAAGATGGCTCTTTGGCTTTGAATCTTATGCTCTGTATTGCACAGGTAATTCCCCGTCTGTGTCAGCGACAGCGCTTAGCTCAGCCTGATCGCCGGAGCCATCACGACCCGAGGTCGTCCCGGCAGGGTATTGAGAGGGAATCCATCATGGCATCGAGTAGCGCATGACCTTCCACCAAGGATCCACGCAAGGCGAAGTTGAACCGTGAGAAGAACCTGTAACGAGCGTGACAACATGTCACCGAGACCAGGGTCTGAACCCCGGGGTTCGAATATTGAGCTTCGCCAGAATAGAAGAATAGGATCCAGGGTAAGGGATGTCCGATGAGATAGTGTCGGACATGACTTGACTTCCGAGTGAGCAGTACCAGTGTTATCGCGAGCGTTGGAGATCATAGTGATTCTATTCTCGTTCTGCCACCTTTCTACCCTGTAGTCCTCTGCTGGACAACACCCCGAGGTGCTACCTTTCTCCTCCCAAAGGACGCGAGAACCCAGACCGATAACCACCTACGAGAGCTCCTGCCGATAACTGGTGTCGAAGTGCTGACCAAGGAGTCGAGTATAGGAGACAGGGGTTTGCCGACGACAAGCACAAGGAGGCAGAACCTGAGTTAACGAGAGAGACTGAAGCCAGACGAGCTTAGTCACACACAAGTCCAGAACAGGCCAACCCTAAGGCCGGAGTATAGATGAGGTAGAATCTACTGTACAGGAGATTCTACTATTACTTATATACTGTATTGTAAAGGGGTCCAATCGTAGGAACAACTGTTGCCCTGACACCAAGGGGTAATTCAGGGCCTTTGAGCATAATGGAGTGTGCCAAGGCAACACCAAGGGGTTGATACCTGTCGCCTATGATCGATGTGTTGCCAACGGAAAGGAGTCGATCATTGCATATGATCCTGTTGTCGGACACAAAGGAGTGTTGTCTGACCCGGAGGAGACCCTAAGTCGAACCCCGGGCAGACCCAAATGTCAAACCCTGGACCTAACCGTTCGTCCTCGGGGTGTCGTGATAATGCGAGCCTTGACCGCCTGTGGCAATGCGAGGATTATACTGTCATGTTGAAGTCGATGTTGAGAGGCATATCCTGAGCGGAAGCGAAGGATGATTTGCTGAAGTTCAAAGTCGGGAATGAAAACGCAGCTCGCGCTGAAGGGTGCCGAGTGATCCGTTGATAAGCCGTGTATTGGAACACGCAGAAATCATGTCGTTTTACCAATTTAACACACGCACATAGCCTAAACAAGGACTAACATGTCATCCTGCACGGTTAGTTAAAGGACTTACTGTGGTAATCACAGTTCGTGTGCGACCCGCTTAAGCAGAATATTCACATACTGCTTAAGGAGTTTGACGTCGAGCATGACTTAGGCATGGCTGGATAATGGTTCAGAAGCCACCACAGGGTCTAATTGATCAAGGGATTAGTACATATCCACTCTGTCTAATATTGGGCTAAAGGGAGAACCTACCTTAAGCCGACTTCTCGAAATGTTGTGTTTTGTTTGTTCGCTTTAACGCGACGCGCCCGATCACATGATCTGCCGCAGTCCTTAACTCAATGTCGGTTAAGCACTGTGCCGGATGTCCGACTTGGCCGGACTGCCAAGGAACCGATCAATACCTTCTAAAACAAGATTGCTATTGATGATGTGAACTACATGTTCAGAACCACAAACATGTTGGTGTCTACAGAGAGCTATTAATTAGCTGAGTTCAACCAAGGGATCCTTGCTTAAGGGATAAACGGCTACCTCGAGTGTGAGGTGGTGCAAAACGGCTTACTAAGTGATCAATCGACTTAGGCACCAAGTGAAACCTTGGTCCGCTTTTAAATGCAACAAAGGAGTCGGATAGCTTTCCGACTGAATAGAATGACTGTAATGGACCGACTAAAGCTTGGATAATGACCGCCGCATGATAATAGCGCGTATGTAACTAGTATGTATGAAATGTATATAAGGGAGCCATAGTTTAGTAGGACAGCACGAAATCTCCCCCAAGAGAGCCGGCAGCTACCAGCGCCCGCGCATCAAGGGAGACTAGGGCTTGTTTCGCTAAGACTACCTCCACGGAGTAGCTCAAATATAACAAGTTGACTGGCATTGATTTGCGAAACCCTTAAACCAAACGGACCGAGTTACGGAATTGTGGTTACCAGACAAAGTGATACTATACAACGGGTTCCAGACAAAGTTAAACGGCGAGAGAACACAGGATTTATTGTGCACGAAGTGGGACTTTGTCCGAATTGGTTACTTAAAAAGAGAATCGCAATCGAAGCTGAGAAGCTGTAATATCTACAAGTCAACTCAGGCGTTCAGGACATTGGTTCTGCACTTGACAAGGCGAACAAACGGTGTTTTCACGCTTAACCAGCGCAATTCATAAAAGACTACTTAAGCCATCTCGGTACTTGGTCCTCGTCCTTGGAAGTACATTCGTGTAATCTTGGACAAGCATCTTTACTCGTCGGCGATAGACTTCTAGGTTGCATTGAACCACAGGATTCCTTTTTGGGATGACAGGTAAATACCAACAAACAACACCTGATTTGACTTGTTCTCCACTACTATAGCACCCATAAATATAGGGAAATTTTGAGAGGTGTGGGCCCAGTACTGGGACATGGTGAACTCCAATTCTAAACCCTAATTCAACAGCAGTACATTATATTCAGAAAACATCAGGTTTTTGCAGTGAAAATGACACAAAATAAAGGTCTGTGAGGTCATTTCTCCCATGCCAATAGCTGATTCATGGCCTGTAACTTTCATACTACTTGAGTTGTGAATACCGGCACCCAAAAAAAAAAATCTTCCCCCGGAAACCAGTTTCCTGTCACATGATTCAAAGCACCAGTATTTCTCTGGTGTTTCTCCAGTATAATATGAAGTACTTCACCTTTCTGTGCCTGACTGGGCAATTTGTCATCATTAATATTACCTCTGGCATGTTCCCTTTGTGTGAAATCAATAAAAGAAGTGAAATACCACAGTTAAATACCCCGGTAATTGAACCGCGGGTGTGTACGTAAATACCGCGGGTTCATACCCGTAATACCGTACCCGTGGGAAAACGGGTACGGTATCACGGGTCACGGGTACGGTGTGACACCGTGACACCCGCGGTATCACCCGTGTCATTCCCTAACCTTGAAAGGGGTGTTTTGGTGTTAGTTTTGGTTAGTAGTTGTTAGTTGTGAGGCCTTATCCACGGATTTGGCTTAAGCAGTGAAGCATCTTGCTTGTCAGCTTTAGCATTTAGTTTAGCATTCTGGTCTGTTCCCCGAGCACCCGTTTCACCGTACCTGATCATGACAGTCTGTCACTCTGCCTTCGTTTATATATCGGTGTGTCAGGTAAGTTCCTCATATTGTTTGAAGAGTACCGGGCAGGAGATGTTGACTCCTCCAGGTTCAACAATATTTCCGATATTGAACGTAAGGCCGCGAACAAAGTAGTTATGTACGTTCAATCAGGGGAAGATCCTCAACAAAAATGATACCGACCGTCGCCGGGATCAACAAAGTTTGAGAGGAAGGGATCTTCATGCTCTGAGGTCCAGGTTGGCTGCTGATTTGTGTCAAGAAGTACGACAAAACAGTTAAACTTAAGGCATTGACATCGAAGTTACATCGTTCACGACAAATTGAATCGTTCACAGGCTCGATTGACATCGTTCATGACTGGAAATTGCCTTCAAATATGCCTCCGTCCTGAAGGTTGGTCACTTACCTTAAGGAATAGTATTCTCTGTTAAGGACATTGCGGACCCTGCACGTTAACGTTGCAGCAAGTCTTGAACGTGGGCCGCTTGCCTTAAGGAACAACAAAGTTATTGTAAAGGACATTGCACACCGTTCATGTTTCAACAGGTCTTGAAGGTCGGCCACTTGCCTTAAGGAACAAGGCTACCGTTCAGGTTTCAACTAGTTCCTGAAGGTTGTCAACTGGGGTGGTGAAGGATCAGTGGGAGCGTGAAGCCAAGACACTTGTAAATTTCAACCGTGAAGGTCATCATATGCATCGTGAAGGTGATCACTGACTTGTGAAGGACCTGCACATAACTCGTGAAGGATGTGGGCAACACTCGTGAAGGATGTGGAGAAAACTCGTGAAGGATGCGCATGTAACCTTCAGGAGGCCCTTACGGTGTTTACGGCGTATGGGTGCTCCACAGATTGGATGTTCATGCCTTTCCACACGGACTCCGAATACAACTATGGTGCGGGCTGCCTAGCTGCCGCTAGCTGAAATTAGTGGCCAAATTGGCCGGAGTTTTTTTTTGGCCTGAGCACTATGATGTTCGGCTCGTACATTTATTATTTCGCGTGACATTTTAGTTTCGCGCGCATATTTCATCATTTTATGCACCGTTTTTCACTTCTCTCGGCAATCTCGCGCGCAGCTTTCGGTTTTCGCGCTAATTTCTCGAAGTTTTCCCTCACACTTTTCAACACTGCTTTCAATTTTGACCAGCTTTTCCTGAATTGTCCCACATGTCATCAACCAGAGGGTATGGGCTGTGGGATATGTCAGAATACGGTAGGGGTGGTACAAGGCAAGATACAAAAATACTTCCCGGTCACACGGCCCGTCGGTATCTTGGCAACATCGGAGTTGACCCGGTCACTTCCGGACTCTGATTCATCGTGCAAGTTGAATTCCTATGCACGAAACATTGTTCCCAGAAACCAAAGGCATGTAAGCATGGTGTCTTCCCAGAATACACTTACATTAACATGTTTCCTTTTTCAGAACCACTACATTGCACGTGTCTCGCAACCCTAATTCAGCAATTTGAGTACGCAAATCACTGAGGGCTTTGAGCCAGTCAACCTGCAACCTCCCAGTTTGTCCAGCTGAAAGCTTGAGCCAAATAATCCACTGATTGATTGGCTCTTCTGTCAAGTGTAAAGAGGTCTCAAATTCTCAATTCATTGATTGGCCAGAACAGGTTGAATACAGACTCATTACAGAGCATGGATCCCGACATATCAAGTGTCTGGGCCTTACAGTGAGCCTAACATTACTACAGGTCACATACCCTTGATTAAGCCGTGCAACTTATGTACGCTCACGTGGGAAGATCAATTCACACATCATAGGCCGGCACTGGCAGATCGGCTTGACAACGGCATCTTGGCGGCACCCCGAAAAGGTGCGCAAAAAACGAAAAGTTGCGTGCATGGAAAAAAAGTTGTGTAAAATAATTTATGTACAAAGTGAACGCCATAGAGCACTGCTACCATCAGCAAGATTTTCCTTTGTTTCCCCCGCAAGTGGCCAATTTCAGGACGACCATTTATTTTTGCTCACTTAGTTTTGACTTAAATGGAAATCCCTTTAGCCAGATTGTTCAGACGGTCAAAAGAATCACTTTGGCTAAAGGGATAAGAAATCAAGGTAAATCTCGGCCTGGAAAATGATGTCCAATCTCGGGCATCAGGTAGGTGGCCCGCACCAAACACCTCCGCCTCCGTATCGCTTAACAGAGAGGCTGTGGTCTATCCCCTTTTGACTTGCGGAATTTCATATTCCGATTT
Source organism: Mycena metata (assembly GCA_029378385.1). Classification (NCBI taxonomy): domain Eukaryota; kingdom Fungi; phylum Basidiomycota; class Agaricomycetes; order Agaricales; family Mycenaceae; genus Mycena; species Mycena metata. The sequence goes on along the minus strand of JARKIB010000499.1, from coordinate 72,458 downwards.
CACCTCCGTTTCCCACTCCGCCACAGAGTTTGGGAGCTGAGAATACCGGAATACCGGGGGGCTGTGCACACCGGCGGCAACACGGCAACCCAAAGCGGACTTTGAATTAGATCATTTGTTGGTAGCCACGAACGACGCGCCTCCTCCGCTTAACCACCATGTCCTCTCCTTCGACAACACCGAATAGCATGTCCCCGCCACAAGGCCTGAGTTGCCCTCACTGCAAAAATTGGTTGATTCCCCGCCTCACCAAAAGCGGACTTGCACCGAATACCTATCTTGCTCAGGTGCGTTCTCGTCGTCTCGCTACTCGCTGTGACCACGCTGAGGCCCAAACAGTGCCTGAACCCGAACCACCGCCCGTTTAACTTTCGATACGGCCCAGAATTCTCACCACCGGCACCCACGGCCGCTCAGCCACACGCGCCCTCCGTCGTGTCTCCCCGTTGCCCGCATAAGACCAACGGTAACCAATGCAAGAGCACCCGAATCAACACTCTGTGCTCGCAGAAGAAGTGCAAAAAACATTGCCGCAACTCTGGGGGTTGCGTCCTGCGTTTGCACTCCAGCTCCACCCCCTCAGCTCGCATAGTATCGCCCACGTTTGCTCCGCGTCTCGCCCAACCCGCACACCACACCGCTCCCGACACCTGGGGCCTCGGCTTCAGCGACCTATTTAAGGATGTCGGGCAGCCCCTTCGTCTCTTCAACGAGCACCAACGTTAAGAAGAAGCGCGCCTCAAGGAAGCAGAGCATCTGCTCGATCTCGCCATCGGAATGGACCGACTCCCGATGTCCCCAGAGCTGTTGGTGCACGATGAGCTTGCACGCATGGAGCGGGAGCAGGATGACCGTACCTTTGCTTTCTGCCTTTCCGAGGAGCTCAATGCTGGTACTTTCCCCACTGTGCACCACCCCCTAGTGCAATCGCCGGACCCTCTCATCTCTTTCCTCCTCTCACCGCTGGCCCCTCGCGTTTGCGTTCCCTCTCTCTCTCCCTCTCTCTCTCCCGGCCTACATATCCGTTCCTAGCCCCTCGCCGGCCCTCAGTCGAGCCCCCGCTCTCGATACCACCGGCAACAACAAACGGCGCCGCGTCCCTGCGCCAAGTACTTCAGCACAACGTCGTCCCGCCGCCCCCTTCAAAATCACTACACAAATGAATGCGACTTGGATGTCGCAACACCAGACCAACACTCTGTCCTCCCCCCAAGCACCGCCTGCTTCGCAACCCACGCCGCCGCCGTCTGCCGTCCTCCACGTCCGCCAGAGCGGGAACCGTCACCCGTTCGCAGATCCCCGTCAAATCAAGAGGTTTACGCTCTTATATTTGGTGCGTCCTCCTACCCCTCCCTCCTTTAACAATGAGCTTATTCATGGGTGCAGCAGACCGGTGGTGCCCCTCACATCATCTCCGTGGACGCGTCACAACTCACCGCCGTCCCCTGGCCCTCATATCAGCTGTCAACGGACCACAAGACGTGCTGGTCCATCGGCGATGATCTTCAGCCTGATTTGGAGCTCTTTCTCGAGCGCCAGCGGATGTGGATGGTGATAGATATCGACCACATCCACGCTGGGCTCACTACGGATGGTGTCATCGTGCTTCGGCGTCGTGGTCATCCTGGCGCGAAGGACGACGAGCTCATTGACAAATTCTTGCCAGCGACAACGACAACGACAACAGTCTCACACTTGCGATATAACCTCAAGGGCGAATGTTCCGCCGTGTGCTCTGCCCTCAGCAAAGTCAAGTCAGGAGCACCCCTCATCATCCTCTCGGACGACTCCGATAACGAGCTGGAAGTCAGCGCCGTCACCACCAGCGTCCCTCCCCGCAAGCGTCGAATCAAGAGCCACGGCGACATAAACCCTCATCTCCCTCAACGCCCTCGTCTCGCAATCGACACAAATGTCGACGTTGTTGGCACCATCCCCAGCACGACGACGACAGATTCTGCTCCACCATCCGTCCTTTCTTTGTTCTCTCCATCAATCTCGTCTGCTTCCGAACCGTCAACGCCAATAGAAGCACCTAAATGGCCCGACGGCATGTACACTGTGGACGTCATTGCTGGGTTCCTGCGGATGGACTCGGAGGAGCTGGCGCATATGAAGAATAGGGCGGCGAAATTCTTCCACATCTTTGACCGCATCTACAAGTCATCGACTTACGACAACAATCTCAAGCAGTGGAAGGCCGTGTCATCGGTGCTGCAGCAACGTTCACTTGACGCGGGATGGACGAAGGACGGACTGTGGGCTGTCTTCCGCACGCATCTTAATGCCGAGCACGCTGGGAAAGCAGTGTAATCTTTTATTTATTCACTTTATATACATAGATTTGTTTGTCGGGTTTATCTTTTTGTCTTCACCTTAGATACATGGATTGTCGATTCTAGATTCAGTGTAGATTCATGTGAATAGATACAATGTGGATAATGAACAAACAGTGGGATTAAACAGAATGTGGGGACGACGGGGCAGAATCAATGTGTACTATACTAATCTCCGTCCTCCGAACACGTTGCCTCGGGTTATGCCCTGCAGCCCTGAGCTCGGCAAGCTTGTTAGCGTTGCGGAGACGGATCATCTCGTCCAAGAAAAGATTGTATTTTGTCGGCAGCATTTCCCGACAGATGGAATGGTACCCACCGAGCCAGACATTCGTCTGCTCGGCAACGGAGGTATTGAAGAACCAGCCCTTGCCGTCTGCATTCATAAGCTCGGGGAACATTGCGGGGTTATTGTTCGCTTGGCAGAACTCGTGCGTGATGGAATGCTTGTGGAGGAAGTGGAAGACATCGACGGTCATTCCGACGTCGTTGAACCACCCCCAAATCTCAGGGTGGGCGAGCACCTGCTGCTTTGCGTCACAGTTGGTGTCGTAAATCAGGTCTTCTGGCTTATGTGCCCCGGGGACAGAGAATGCCGTCTGGACGAAGAGCTGGGAGGAGGAATGAGAAGGATTATTTTGTTGTTTGCAAGAGTACGTACAAGCACATTCGAGACCGCCTCAGCATGATAAAATGTTGCACGCCCGAAGATGATACTGCATGGCCAGACCAAGATGTGCTCGTTGTGCGTCCAGCATCGACCGAAAAGCGCCTTATGCTTGCGGTTGCCGTTGGCAGACTTGGTCGCTTCACAGTCGGCGGTGTCCGTGCTGCCGACGGAGCCAGGGTTCTCCCTGCTGAACACACGGAGATTCCCCTGCTCATCCATCTCAAACCACTTGATGTCGTCCTCGGCAACAAGTAGCTCAGACTCTTCGCCGTCACTGGGATATGCCAAGCGATGCTTTTGGAGGCGGTCGCGGAGCGTAAATGCAGCTTTGCCTCGCTCGTAGTGCAAGTGTTCCATCTCGGCATGCTTGGGATCGTCGCACAACTTCTTTCCCGTCATCATGGGCCGGTGTAAGTCTGGCACTTACAGCAGTTAATGAAACCCGGTCCGATTGTTATCAACCATCTTTGATGGTCGATCCTAGTATTTAAACCTTTGATACTATTTGTTCTTCTTTATCTTGTCTTTCACTTACACTACGACAATCTAGGTTACTATTCCTTTCCATGTATTCCTATCTTGTCTTTCACTTACACTACGACAATCTAGATCACTGTTCCTGTCTGTCTGTGTGAATCAGTGAGGACGCATCGCCGGCGTCCTTTCACTTTTTTTTTGACAACGAACACATTCCGCCTCTCTGTGAACTTTGACAGCTTCCACACTGTCTCGCCGAAACCCCAGGGCTCCATCAACCCCTACTCCTCTCCGTACCCGCCGCTGGACAAAGGCTCACCCAGCTGCCAGCTCATCGTCGTCCCCACTGTCGCCCACAGTAGCACAGCCCTGGTCTAGCCCAACTCAGTCTAGCCCACACAGCTCCCGCTCTAGTTCTTCTCTGTCCGACAATTCCCCTTTGGGTACAGATATAGATCTTGACACAGCCGGAATGTCTTCTCCGAGGACCAAACCTGTCTTGGCAACAATCACTCATCCGAAATCTGATCGGTGTCCTATTCTGGAAGCTGGTGTGATTACTCCCGAGATTCTGCAGCAATGGCGCCGTGCTTGCCAGAAATATCTCAAGAACAACAAGGATCGCACAGCAGATGACCTGGTCAGCTATGTTGCTGATGAGATGCGCGAACCCATTCTGCAGAAGTGGTACCTAGCCAGCCAGACCCGCATTGATGCCCTGAAACTGGATCCTTATATCACAGAGCTTGGATCTCTAGTGCTTGATAAGGGTTGGGAAGGGAAGATGCGGCGCCGTGTTCTTGCTGCCAAGATGGAGGAAGGACAAAGCTTTGCTGACTGGGCATATGACACCCAGAATATCAATGCCATCCTCTCCCAGGCCGCACCAGCCTTCGCAGTTGACGACCAACAGCTGAAGAATATCCTTGATGCTGGACTCATACCGGTTCTACAACAGGATTTGGACACAGAGCCCGTCCTTTCTGCCGATCTCAATGCCTGGATTGCAGAAGTCAAAGGCCGGGATGATCGTCTCAGATTTGAGACTGGCCGTATACAGGGTGTAATCAACACCAACCGGGAGTTACTTCACCCCAAGTTCAAACCCAAGGCAACTCTAGCTGACCGCCTCACCACTCCCAAGCCGACTCTCGCCTCTCGTCTCACCTTCCCTCCGGGGAATACTGTGCAAAAGCCCCCCACTTTGACAGATAGCGAGAAGGTCCTCCTCGATCTTCATGATGGATGCCGCCGTTGCCGCCAATTTTATATTGGACATCGTACTCCCAACTGTGATGGGAATTTCCCAGATGCAGCCACATATCGAACCCTCACACAGGCTGATGCAGTTGCCCAAGCTGCTGCCCGTGGAAAAACACTCCGGGTCAAACGCGAACCAACTGCTGCTGTTCGTACTTCCAAGAATATTCTTGATGCGGATTATGAAGAATCTGACTCTGACCATGATGGGTATGTCCTGCCCCCTCTGACTGTCCCCCATCTCTATGCCAATGTCACCCTCTCTGGCCCTTCTATCTCTGAATTTCCTGTTCCTGTTCGCTCATTGCTGGATATTGGTTGTCCCTCCATAGTTATTAGTGACAAGCTTGTCAAACAGCTTGGTCTTCGACGATATCCTCTTCCCGCTGAAGAGGATAATCTGTCATCACTATCGGACTCACCATTGAGCTGCAGGGAATATGTGAAGCTGAAGGTGACATCAGCAGATGGGAATTGGACTTCTAGGATTGTCAGAGCTAAGGTCAATGTTGGTCTATGTATACCGTTGATATTGGGAATGCCATTTTTATCTGGGGAACATATTGTCATTGATTCTGCATGCCGAACTGCAGTTGATAAGCGTACTGGCTTTGATCTACTCAATAACCCAACTTATCCACCTCGTCAGTGGGCACCTGAATGGATTGTACCACCACCAACTCCAAAGAAGCCCAAGCGGAAATCTGTGTCACCTGAACCTATTCCCCTTAGTTCCAATGTCCTCCTACCTGTCAGTGTCATGCTGCAAGTCAAAAATCGCATTGATGACTTGGACCTGCAAAAATTCCTGAAGGACGAGGATATCCGGTTGAAAACTAAGCATGCCGATGTTTTCCCACTCCGTTTACCAGACAATACTGCTGATCTCCCAGAGAACATCCTGCATCGTATCCGACTGAAAAACCCTTCAATCACCGTGAAGGGGAAAAGCTACCAACCTGCCCGGAAAAATCTGGAATCATGGAAGCGAATGCTTGATGAGCATATTGCTGCTGGCCGAATGCGACCATCTTCTTCAGAGTATTCTTCACCTGCATTTGTGGTCCCAAAATATACAGGGGGTGTTCCAGACTCCTCAGTTGATCCCCGTTGGGTCAATGACTACAGGGAGCTGAACAAAAATACAATCCGAGATACCTTTCCTCTGCCAAGGATTGATGATATTCTCGCTGATTGTGGCCGAGGGAAGATCTTTGGGAAAATGGATATGACCAACAGTTTCTTCCAGACACGCGTCCATCCAGATGATGTTCACTTTACCGCAGTGAGAACTCCGTGGGGATTATATGAGTGGCTAGTGATGCCTCAAGGAGGTTGCAATGCTCCCTCAACTCATCAGAGGCGTGTTACAGAAGCCTTGCGCCATTTGATTGGGAAAATCTGCCATGTCTATGTAGATGACATTATCATCTGGTCTGATTCCATTGAGGAACACACACAGAATGTTGAACTTGTCATTGAGGCACTTCGCAATGCTAAGCTCTACTGCAATCCTCGCAAATCCCAGCTCTTTGCAACAGAAATCAATTTCTTAGGGCATGTGATCTCTGCTCAAGGAATCTTTGCAGACCCGAGAAAGGTGGAACGAATTGTGCAGTGGCCTCAGCCCCGATCTGCTACCGATGTCCGAGGATTCCTTGGATTAGTTCGCTATATTGCAACTTTCCTGCCCAAGCTGGCTGAGCATACATCTCACTTGACACCTCTGACAACCAAGGAGGCAGAAAAATCCTTTCCTGTTTGGACTGATGCACACCAACAAGCATTCCAGGCTATAAAGGATGTTGTCATTGGTCGTGACTGTCTTACCGTGATTGACTATGCAGATGCTACAAAGACAATCTATGTCACCACAGATGCCAGTGATCGCCGCACTGGTGCTGTTCTGAGTTTTGGGGAGACTTGGGAAACTGCTCGCCCGGTTGCCTTTGACTCATATCAGTTAAATGCCGCAGAAAAAAATTACCCTGTTCACGAGAAAGAACTCCTGGCCATTGTGAAGTCGCTGAAGAAATGGAGAAGTTCATTACTCAATGTTCATTTCAAGGTTATGACAGATCATCGTACCTTGGAATATTTCCAAGCTCAGAAGGATATGTCTCGCCGACAGTCTCGCTGGTCCATGTATATGGCCGACTTTGACTATGAAATCCACTATGTCAAAGGGGAGGATAACTCTGTTGCTGATGCTCTATCTCGCCTACCGAACATTGAGGATGAAAGTTCAGCAATGACACCTCTGGTTGCAGCTGTACTGCTTTCACAGACACACCTTCCTCAGAGAGACAAAATTCCGGTTGCCGCAGGAACTCTCAATATAGCTGCTGATGAAGAATTCTTACGTCGGATCTCTGCCGCGTATGATACAGATGAATTCACTAAGCAACTTGAGGCTGGTATCACAGCTGGAAGCATTTCCGGTGTCTGCAGAAGCCCGGGTCAGAACCTTGTGTATATTGGTGACAGACTGGTCATTCCAAAGGATTCTGAAGTGCGAGAACTTCTCTATCATCTTGCCCATGACTCTCTGGGACATTTCGGGTTCACAAAGAGTTATGCCGCTCTGAGAAGTTCATTCTATTGGCCCAACATGAGACGGGACCTTGAGGATGCCTATATCCCCTCATGTGTTGACTGCCAACGGAACAAAAGTAGAACAAAGAAGCCTGTTGGACCCTTGCATCCACTTCCAGTCCCAGACAGCCGATTTGAAAATGTAGCATTGGACTTCATTGGGCCCCTACCAATGGATGAGGGGTTTGACATGATCCTCACTATGACTGACCTCATGGGTGCAGATGTACAGATTGCCGCTGTACATTCTGACGATACTGCAGAACAGACAGCATTGGTCTTGTTCAACAAGTGGTACTGTGAGAATGGGTTGATGAAGAATCTCATCTCTGACCGAGACAAGGCGTTCACATCCAAACTCTGGGAGGCCTTGCACAAGCTTACTGGAGTAAAACTGAAAATGTCCACTTCTTACCATCCGGAAACAGATGGAGGCAGTGAACGCACCAATAAAACAGTTGTTCAGGCCATCCGTTACCATGTAGACCGAAATCAGAAAGGCTGGAAAGCCTCACTACCACGTGTCCGCTTCGCCATAATGAACTCTCTCAATGCATCTACTGGATTTTCTGCATTCCAGTTGAAATCTGGTCATTCACCCAGGATTATTCCTGCTCTTGTACCTGCCATTGGTGGAGAGGCTGTAGAAGAGTTGGATGCTCGGTCACTCATTGAACAACTTGCGTTGGATGTGCAAACAGCCCAGGATAGCTTGGCAGCAGCCAAAGTCAGACAGGCTTATCATGCAAATATGCATCGCACACCTGAGGATGTATACCAAATTGGGGACCGAGTTATGCTCTCAACCACGAATCGCCGTCGTGATTACAAGCGAAAGGGGACTAAACGAGTAGCCAAATTCATGCCTCGAGATGATGGCCCATATGAGATTGTCAAGGCCTTTCCAGAACGCTCTGAATACACCTTAAAACTTCCTAACAACCCTCAACTGTTCCCAGGATTCCATGCTCATCTACTGAAACGCCACATCCCCAATGACCCTATACTCTTCCCAACTCGTGAACCAGCCCGACCAGGCCCAGTCATTACACCTGATGGCGCAGTTGAATGGACAGTTGAGAAGATAGTGGATGAACGGAGACGTGGACGCGGCAAGCAATACTTAGTGCGCTGGGAAGGGTATGGTGCGGAATTTGATGAGTGGGTTCCTGGTCGAGAGTTGGAGGACACAATTGCACTTGATGTGTGGGAGGAAGAGGAAGAAGAATTATAACCCATTCAAATTTTTTGAAGTGGGGGAGAGTGTAAGTCTGGCACTTACAGCAGTTAATGAAACCCGGTCCGATTGTTATCAACCATCTTTGATGGTTGATCCTAGTATTTAAACCTTTGATACTATTTGTTCTTCTTTATCTTGTCTTTCACTTACACTACGACAATCTAGGTTACTATTCCTTTCCATGTATTCCTATCTTGTCTTTCACTTACACTACGACAATCTAGATCACTGTTCCTGTCTGTCTGTGTGAATCAGTGAGGACGCATCGCCGGCGTCCTTTCATTCACACTACTGACCAGGACGCCACTGCCTGCGCCACCTTCCATGGTTGCCCCAAGCAGGTCGCTCAGATGGACATCTAATTCCATCCGCAAGTACCTCATCCGCAAGTACCAGTCCGTACGAATCCGGAATTCCAGTCTTTACTCAGATACCCCAGCCATGCAGCGTTGGCATACACTCGTTTACATTAGCCATGTTTTCAGGCTCATTTTGTCAAACGCGCTCTGTCCTTTCCGAAATATACATGTTTGCCGCCAGTTAACCTCAGGGTCTCCCTACTTCCGGATTGCCTCAAGTACTGAGTCTCACCGTTTTCGCTTCGACCTCCTCGGCTTTTTCGCGTCATAAACCGGCGCAGGTTCCAAAGACTCATCTTCTGGTTCCTCGTCGCTCATGTATTCTTCCGAAAGTTCATCAGGATCGCGCTCCTGCCAGTCAGGATCAAGCTTGATCTTGTCGAACTGCAAGTCTTTTCCCTCGTACTCATCTGGCTCACGGTCTTCTTCCGCAAGTGTCTCCAGTTTTCATGGGTCATGTCAATCAAGTTCTCAATCTTATCCGACAGTGTTAACTTCGTGCGAGCGAAGAAGGGCACTACTCGAAACTGCGCAATTTTACTGTGGAACATAGCCCCGTTCAATTCGCAACACAAGTAGGATCCTCCCCTAGTCCTACGGACTACAACCATTGGACCTAGATATCTAGCTTCCATTTTCGAGTTCAATGACTTTTCTACTTGAGTGTTCCGTACAAGTACGAGGTCACCAGGTTTGAAGTTGAAGTTCTCTATGGTGCGTTCGTGAACCCGCGCGTACCGGCGCACTGCAGCAGCCGTTTCAGCATCTACTCGTGCCCGCATTTCCGTAACATGCTGAACATGTTTCGCCAGAGCTTTCGCCCTGAGGCCAATTAATTCGGCAGTGGTTATGATGGAGTCCGGATATTCCACCAACCAAGTTGCCTCCTCTATATCCAGAGGTATTACCGGGTGTGCTCCAGTTACGGCAAGGTAAGGTGAGCAACCAAGTCCTTGTCTTACAGTAATCCGGTCTGCCCAGAGTACATGCGGAAGGAACCAGTACCACTTGCGGGTATCGCCTCCTGTGGCTTTATACAAAGACTGCCGGATGTCCCAGTGTCCCCTTTCGACTGGTCCATTGGCTTGAGAATTGTAAGGAGATATTTGTATCCCTGCAATCCCGTACTTCGAATTTAACCATTTTAGTGCAGCAATAAATTGCCCAGCGTTATCCGTGACTATTTCCTTCGGACAACCCCAACGACATATGATTTCCTCAAGTAGGAATCTACCAAGTGCCTCAGAATTATCTGACCGCAGTGCCCTCCCTTCGACATATCTCGTTAAAGAGTCTCTGGCAGCAACTACTAAACGGTGTCCGTTGGATATGGTCCCCATGATCATGACATCCACATGTATCTTTTGAAAGATACTTGGGGTCATGGTTGCCACAGGCGGAATGCGTAACAACTTCTTCTGCCTGGCCTGACATAACTTGCAGCTTTTGATGTACCAATCTATGTCCCGGTCCATCTCTGGCCACCAGTATCTCAGTTCAATCAACGATTTCGCCGGATAAAGTCCCTTATGACCTAGACTGTCATGAGAGCCTTTCATCATATACATGCGGTTTTCCTTTTCCACCACAAGTTTATGTTGCGAATCAGCACCTCTCCGATACATCCGTCCTTTCTTGTCCAGGAAGAAGTCCTTAGCGAATCGAAAGAACTTCCGGAATTCTTTCCGCCCCGAGTGCCCTTTTGGTCGTACTAGCGGATTCTCCAACCAAGTTCGAACCAACTTGAGCCTCGTGTCCTGGTTCTTTCCAGCGGGTGTTCGGTGGTTTTCTGGGTAAGGTTCCCTCTTACTTGGATCCCATTTGAAATCCGTGTTAGGTAAAGGTTTCTCTTCCTCATACACCTGACTCATGATAAACTGCGGCATTACAAGGCCTTCAGCTTTCTAGGCCCTTTCAATGGCCTCGTCCACTTTAATCCGTTCATGATATGCAATTTCACATTCACATTGGAACTCATCAATCGAAGTTGCTACTTCCGGCAAATCACCGAATGTCGGAAGCTCAACTATCTCTTGAGCGTAACCTCCTTGAACGTCAATTTCGGCTTTGAAGTCTTCAAAGTCCCAGGGCTGAGGAATATCTTTTTCCCAGTCCTCATGATCTTCTGGCGGAGGATTGTCATCGTACCCTACTTCCGGATTTGGGTACTCTGGGTCACCCTCCTGCTTCTGTCTTCGAGATAAACCGTCAGGAGAGAATGTTAAACCCCGAACATGTTTAATTTTGAACTGAAACATCAGAATCTGTTCAATCCACCTGTTAATAGTGGTGTTGGGTCCCATTCCCGGGTTGCTGAGCATGCCTTTAACGTACATGGCATCGGTCTCAACCACAAGTTTACGACACCCAAGTAGCCAGTATTGCATATGGTGAAGCGCCCGCAGAACTCCGTACAGTTCTCTCTTTGGTTGAGAAAATCTAGCTTCTCGGTCATTAAGAGGTATACTGTTGAATTTCGCGTAGTAGCGCCGTTTTGGGTCAGAAGGATCTACTTGAGAAATTATAATTCCAACAGCCATCCAAGAAGTATCCACCGACAAGATCACATCAGAATCCCAATCATAGTTGATTGGCTTCAATGCTTCACAGTGCCGGACCGCGTGCTTAATTGCAGCAAACGATGCTTCTTGTCTGTCTTCCCACACCCATTCTACATCTCCGCGTAGGAGTTTAGAGATAGGCCTAGTCATAACTGTATAGTCTTTAATAAACATCCTCATAGTTCCAACTACCCCGAGAAGCTGTTGTACTTCCGACACCGTCTCGAGTGGTGGCCAATTCTCGATTACTTTAACTCTAGATTCCGTTGGTTTTCGACCTTCGAAAGAACACATGTGTCCTACGACTGGGAATTCCGCAAGACATAATAGAGCCTTCAGTCCCGAAAGTGTGGCACCGCAGTACTTGAGTCGCTGAACTACACGATTCAAGTTCTGGAAGTGTTCCCAAACAAAACGTCGGATTCCCGGGTTCTCTGGAATTTGTTTCATACATTCTGTCGGCTTGCACATATCGACTCCCTGGACCTCGTATTGGGACGTCATTAATGTACGGAATTGTGACATGCGGCATTTCATCCTTAAGTATGAAAGTCACATCGTCGTGGAATATTGCAACCGAGTTGGTCCAACCCTGAGGTAGTTTAACTAGCCTTAGCGCCCCGAACGGAGTTTGGAATGTTGTAAAGTCACGAGAATTCTCATTGATGTCTCGATGATCATAACCCGAGTACAAGTCCAGTACTGCTCCACATGCTCTTCCGGCAAAGTGGTTCGCAAGTTCTTCCGTTGCCGGAGGTATTCCTGAGTGAGCAATTGTGACAGCGTTGAGAGGTTCCAAGGCGTGCACCAGTCTGACGCTTTTACCGTCTTTCTTGACCACACCAAAGTACTTAGTCCTATAGCTGGAGTTAGAGGGCTCGTATACACCAGCCTCAATCTTCTTCCGGATTATATCACAGACTTGCTCCAACTGTCCACGCGGAATGGGGATGCTCCTTTCAACCCAAACTTTGTGCTCGACCACCGGAATTTTTACTGGAGGAAAGAAGTCATGTCTGAAGCTCCCGCGTTCTGAATCATCCCAAGCGAAGGCACCTTCCTGAAGCATCATGAAGTGATGCATCAGTTTGCGTTCTTCAAGCCACAAAAAGTCTCCCGCGTGAATTTTATCGATAATTTCCTTTCTCTCCAGGGTATATCCCCCGGTTGGACTGTAGTCCGCTGGTCTCGGAGACAAACCCGGCATATCCCTAAGTGGATCACCGGTGATTTCCCTCTTGATCCTGAAGTGCTCCGGCAATTCCGCAAGTATCGGTCTTGTCTTAAGTGCAACAGGTTTGTACTTAGCTGCGAAGACTGGCTCCACAAGTAAGTCTTCAGTTCCTAGATCCGTCTTCTCCTCTGGGGAGTCAAACCAATCCGCAACTTCGCAACACTGACATCGGACTTTCGGATCAACCAAATGTTTGGAATTCCCACAGTTCGATTTCGTGTTCTTCGTTTGCCGCAAGTACTCTGGTTTATCCTTATCATATAAATGACCGGGCAAACGTTCGTCAAATGTGAAAACTGAAAATGTTTTATCTCCGTCTTTAGGTTTTCGCTGTTTTGGCCGCGAGGATACATACTCATTTAAGAGTACTTGAGCCTTTACATCCGACTTGAGTGTGGGACTCTCGTCTGATGCCAGCAAATACACAGTGTTCAACTCGTCCGATCCGAAAGCCATGCCGTTGCGAGGTTCTAGATATCCTTGGATTTCTAGTTTACCATCACTATTAAACCCGAACTTCAACGCTACTTCTCCTTGCTGCTCTAGCAATTCCTCGAAGGTGGTGTGGAAGTGCCATATGGCTCCCACATCGCCACATGCCCTTTCGGATATTCTGCGGTTCAACTAATCACGATCACATGACCGTGTCGAGTTTTATTCCGCGCGCAACATCGTTCTCATCCATCAAATTGAGACGCGCAACTGATATTCCTATCTCCGACATCCTCGATTTCCTCGAGTGTTGCTCATCCCCCTCCATTCTTGTTCCAATACTCCAGCATTGAGTTTCCAACGATGGCGAGAAATATCAGTTCCCCATTGATATGTTCCTAATCTCATACTTACACCTGTACCCTCATTTCTTTACTCATACCTCCTCTCGTTACAGACATTTTCTCTTCACCTACGTACGCCAACGCGACGAGCGGATATCCAAGTCTTCGGCCATCTCGGACTACGCCGGGGATTGAGCCGACTTTGGCCTGGGCACCCACAAGTCACCGTTGAGCGGCGCAACGTGCTCTCCCTATTCCGTATTTGCGTAGCTCCCGGTTGGTTCGATGACGAGGGTTTCGCTCTAGCGGAGGCACACCTTTGCACGGACACTTTATATATATTTAGATCGTTGACCGATCGTATTTAAGTAGCTACCACTGTCATGTACAGGGGTTCGCCTCTTGCTTCCCGCCACCACAATCCCTTTTCCGAGCCACCTCTCTGTGTGATCCTCAATATCTATACCCTCCGAGCTGAGTTTCTCATATTAGTATCTTATATTCTTGACTACTCTTCCTCCAGTTTTCTTGTCCGGGCTTTGGCATATTTTACTGCACTCACTTCCACGCCACCCAGCACGACCAGGCACCTCACTGTTCCCTTGGAGGAACAACCCATACTTCTACAGTGGTCAAAAACCCTGGCCGTTGAAGTTCTCGCCGTTCTCTTTCCCTTTCCCTTTACCAGTAGGCACCCTTGGCTGTGCCGGTGAAACGGCAATGTGCGCTTGATGGCAGACTTGGCTAAACTATGCAATGGAGATGGAAGCGCTAGCTGGAAACTAACACCCCACTAACCAAACACACAACCCAACCAAACCCCCCCTTTATACTCCCAAAGACTAGCGCAAACTCCTTGGTCGAGTTCGGGTCCAGGCCGTAGTATGCGACCACTGGTTTAGAACAGCAACAGGAACTGAATCCGACTTTATTGACCAACACTCTTCTATACAACACAACTCTCATGGCAATGCTTCCTCAAACTCAACGACCCTAGGCTTGTGATGTACATAGCAAAGGACTGTTACTAGGAATCGCACCGAAGTACAGGTGCCTAGGCGAGGAGGTGTAGCTTTGGACTGAAAATCCCGTTTAAGGGCTATGCTGCTTCGTCTAGACGACCTCTATTGCACTGCTAGCCTCTCGAGAACTAGCGGCAGACTCAGGCTCCTTTGAATCCAAGCTCTGTTCCGTACACTTGGGCTTATTAAGGACCTCAAAGTACTATCCAACACGACTAGACGACCGGTGGTTGTCCCAGGGTTCTCCCAAAGTGCTGTGCCGGGTGTGGTCGGTTTTAGCGAGGCGTTTCCTGGTCACCCAATGCGGATGCCCTGCTAGAGTCCACTCGCGACGACAGTCGCAGTTCTCAAGCCTTCTTTGTGCGTACGGTCCTGATTTATACGTGGAGGCAGTTGCCGCCTCACAACCTCCCAACGCGATGCTTTGCTTAATCCCTGCTTAGTGGCCTGAGCACACCCTTACCGCCGTAGCAGTGAGCGGGGCATGAGCTGGCTTTTAGCAGTAACTACTGGGTCCTTATATACTATTCTAGAGTCCATAATGTAATACCTATCTAATAAGCATGCCGGGGTAATTCCTCATCCAAATGTCAAACGATATGACTGATTTGTGCCATTTATCCTCGCCGTCGGCCTAATTCCGGGTCATAGGCCTTGGCTATAAATATCCCGGAGCCTAAAGCCCATAACTCCGAAATACTCCGGAGCCATTGCCCCTTAGCTCCGAACTGACTCATGCTTGCTCATATGTTGAAGTGTTCAGTTCGACTTCCTCAACATACTATCATTGCCAACCCAGGAAGTTGATCAGAGTTCGTCTAGACAAGCATTTCCTGTGGTCTAGACAAGCCAAGCTTTGTAGCCCAACTATACTAGTCCGTCTAGACGACTTCAATGATCATTCCCTGAGCCATATATCCCTCTGTGACCTTACTAGCACGGTTGCTTGAGTGCTAATATCATTGAACATGTTTCTACTTCGAATTCAAGTACTTGGACTCGCTCTGAATGATACCTGAGGCCCAAGGCACTCAAAGGTAATGGCTTCGATGTCAATTGTGGTTGCTAGCTCGATAACGAGCCGTCTAGACACATAGTTCTGCCGTCTAGACGAGCTGATTAGCCCTCTGTTAAGTTCCATTCAACGTGGTCTGTGCAGTCATTGGTTCTCCTGGTCGGATTATGGTCCCCATTGAATGTCTAGGCTTTTGTACATCTCCTTGATAGTGTACCTGTCCAGTGTAACACTTGTAACCGTGTCTAGCACTGTGCAGAATACTACAGCCAGCAGGCGGAGCTCACTCTGGCTCTCCTTTATATCACCAAACAGGGTACTAGTGCACTACTCAATAATGCAACTAGAAGCTAGTCTATGGCCTGAGTCCCCTAGCACCAACTAGTGCTCATTAAGCTTACAATAGCCCGACTGCGACACAATTGGTGTTGCGCCGTCTCACCGGTTCATCCTCATCTTCAACAGACTCTACTCGCACCCGCTTGTCAACAGTTTCCTGTGTCGGTGTGTCGCGAGTAGGTTGCCGCAAGTTGGAGAATGTTCCCCAATTGTGAGTCGGCATCGTGCATCTACTTCCAGTGTTGGGATCCTTAATGGTGATGATCTGGCTGCCATCCGTCCGATTCTGAACCGTAGTTGCAGTCAGAATTGAGAATGGCCGACCCAGAAGTACTTCATACGCGGGTTGATCAATGATGTGAACCTGCAAGTATACTGTAATATCACCAAAGCGAAAGGCAACGTTTTTGGCTAAACTGGCAGACTTCTTCAGTGAACCGTTCGCACTTTGCATGTAGATCTGGTAGTCGGGGTTTCCATGAAATTAAAGCTCTTTCGGCTTCTTCCAAAGACATCGAGACTATCTGATATCCATCATCAATCACACATTCCACATGTTCTCTTCCGGCAATTAAGGCATGGATTGGATTGCCTAACGTGACGCGGACGAGTGTGCTACATAAACCTGCTTCGGAGCTTCATTAGGAGCAAGAGTTGCCAAGTACTGAGTATAAGGGTCCGAGACGATCAAAGATCCATCTGGAATCCCGAAGTCATCCTCAGTTGCAACATAAAGGGAATCAACTTGGGGTAAAAACTCCACGTTGATTGCATCATGTTCTAAGTGTACTGGCCCTTCATCCTCCATAAAAGGATAAGGAGACTCTTGTGAAAACACACTGTTGTATGGTATCCTAATTTTGGTCAAAGACTTTCGCAATTGCCTGGCAACTTCCGGCGCAACACTACAAAGTTGCCCCAGAGTTGTCGGAATTGTGATAGCTTCGATACCATCGATCACTTCCTTCATCCTTCCAGGTTTCTGGATGGGTGCAAGTAATAATAAGCCTTCTCCGCGGGTTGTGGAACCGGTGACCTCGGCCTGTCCCGAACTCTAGAATCCGCATGTGTACTATCGTCCACCATTTTTATGAATTCTACTTCAGGAGGCTCTCCCTCCGAGTAATCATCATCCAACTGTATTTTCTTAGGTGGAGATGTTTTCTCCGATGGCGGAGGGGTCTCGTCAATATTGACCTTGCCATCGTTCTGGCGTTTCCGAACTTCGTGCCTGAGGAACAAGTAGATGTGATGCTTTACTTCAATGAAAGCATCCTCCTGCTCGGCTCCCCATTTCCACTCCGCATTGCTCTTGATTAGGGAATGTAGTGGTCCCGCTAATTCAGAATAATCCGCAAGTCTCTCACGGTAATGTCCGACAAACCCCAAGAATGCATCAAGTTCTTTGCGATTCTTAGGTTCAGGCCAAGCATTTATCCTGGTCTGAATCCCTTTCCAATATTCTATGTCCGAAAACTTTACTCTCCAGTTATCATTTTTATCTGCCTCAGTGGCTTTCTCTTCGTTCTCCAGAGGCTTAGCCGCAGGGAGTGGAGCTTTCGGCTTCTCCCCCGCCTCCTTCCTCGAACTACTTAGAAATTTGGGTTGGACGCAGTGTCAGTGCGTGCCCCAGTTCGTGTTGCCACTAACTGTTGTACTGGCGCAGCAGACTTCCTTGCTTCATCTACAAGTTGTACTAGCTGCAATGCATCAAACCACCAGTGATTCCCCCGACCGGAGCCGGAAGTTGCATAAACTGCTGAGCACTGTTTCCTTGATAGTTTTGCTGAACCTGAGGATGCCTTACAGGATTCATTTGAATATGAGGCACTACTGAACCCGAAGAGACCTCAGCTCATCATCCCTAGAGTCATAATCAACCCGATTGTCACTTGCGTGAAATTGACTGAATTGGTCATGAACATTTGCCTGAGCCTGGAAGAGAGAAGTTCCACAAGGTTTACCCAGACTCAAGTACTGTTCGTCAACCTTCTCCTTCTTGGTCTTGCTGTCCGGATACCTGGGGATCACTCCACCATTCCCGAACCTAACAAGTCCACCGTCCAAAGGTAATGTAACCCATGTCTATGGGTTCCTGCTTGAAGTGACAATTCGACATGCGATGCCCTTGCCCACAGTACCAACACGGACCCAAATTAACATTAGATTGCTCAGGCCTTTGACTATAAGCTCTGTCTTGCCCCCATCTGTTGGATGCCTCTCCCGCCTGAACTATGTCTTTATGCGGCAGAGGGTCTTCAGTTGATTGACTAAAACTTTGCTTCAAGTTGGCTTCCATCTTCGCAAGAGTTTCCTTGAGGCGCTTCTCCTGATTGACCGATTGGTCCTTCAGAGTTGCTATCTCTGATTAAAACTCTTCCAGATGGGCCGCGACTTCTCGCTTCACTGTAGTTTTGTCGGCGACAGGCGGAAGTACCGAGACTGGCTGAACGGGTCCTGTAGACAAGTTCACTTGTAAACCAGTCCCTCCGAAGTGCTCTGCAATAGTTTCTGCCGTATTCAATACATCCTCCAGGGGTATCTCGCCTCTACGTTTCACTTTCGGAACCGTAGGTGCCGGAGTTGGAGTAGTAAGATCCGGAAGTCTAGTTGCTAACAACTTCATCTGTGTCATGTTGACCCGAACCTCTTGAGCAAATCCTGACTCGAGAGTCTCAAGATACATTTCCACAAGTGCATTATCCGGAAGTACGGTAGGCTCTTGCCGCAATTTCTTTACTTCTACCAAGTAGGCAGTATTGAATTGCTTTATTTTGCCATACTCCTGATCGCTCCATCCCTTTGTGTTCCCTTATCAACCTTGTGAGTTTGGATAAGGAACCGTTGAAACGGGCAAGCTGCGCTGACTACGGAATGGGCTGAACTAAGCTCTGAATGCGGGCTAGCTGAACAACTAACACACCACACACAAAACACACACACACCAACCCAATCCTATCTAAACTGACTCACAGGGGGACGTAGCACGTCTTCCTCGATGAGTTCGGGTCCTGAGTCGTAGTATGCGACTGCGGATCTGATGTCTAGAGCACGTATAGTTGTTCTATGCGTTCAAAACGTCTCAAAATGCAGCGTCTAGACGCTAGTTGGCTTGGCTGCTTGGCTTCTAAACAAGACTTCCAGGGAAGGATGTACAGGTTTATATATAAAGGATTGTTACTAGGAATCGCACCAAAGTACAGGTGCCTAGGCGAGGAGGTGTAGATTTGGACTGAAAATCCCGTTCAAGGGCTATGCTGCTTCGTCTAGACGGCCTCTGGTGCACAGCTAGCCTCTCGAGAACCAGCGGCAGACTCGGACTCCTTTGAATCCAAGATCTTTTCCGTACACTTGAGTTTATTAAGGACCTCAAAGTACTATCCAACACAACTAAACGACCGGTGGTTGTCCCAGGGTTCTCCCAAAGTGCTGTGCCGGGCGTGATCGGTTTTAGCAAGGCGTTTCCTGGTCACCCAATGCGGATGCCCTGCTAGAGTCCACTCGCGACGCTTAGTGCAGTTCTCAAGCCTTCTAATGTGTGTGCGGTCCTGATTTATACGTGGAGGCAGTCGCCGCTCACGACCTCCCAACGCGAAGCTTTGCTTATTAGGTTCACACAAATGTTCTGGATCCAACAAGCAACGCTGCAATTTTATAGACTACTGTTTTACACAGAGAGAGATGGTACTTTAATCTCTGCTAAGTGGCCTGAGCACACCCGAATCGTCGTAACGATGAGCGGGGCATACACTGGTCTGTTGCGGTATTTTATGAGGCTTTATATACGATTCTGAGAGAAAGAGATGAGGTAAAGAGAAATGAGTAAAACAGGCCGATGTTCTGGTCATGCGGTCCTCCTCGGAAGGCTAACCGGGTCTATGCTGGCTCTGGGCTTGCCAGAAAGTCATATAGATGACGATCTTGGGGGCCCAGTTCGGGTATATGGCCAGTTCGGGTCGTCTAGACAGCTCCCGAACCTTGTAATTTGCAAAACTCTGTCCCCCGACGCCGGACTGCTCACCAATCCGCTCGTATACCCCGATAGCTCACGGACTAGACATATATACGTCTACCCATGGCTACATCTCAACAAGAACTCCTTTGTCATGTTTGTGCTTGTGGTGCTCCAACGCTGACCGCGTCGTGTTGGTCACCTGACTGGCTAGAGGGGCACTTTAGGGCGACCCCTCCTTATATCCCTAAGCTCTTTGCACCGTCTAGACGCGGTACCTTGACGTCTAGACAACCTATAGAGTCGTTCTATGCTCGTCTAGACGCCTGTAGCTTAGTGCGCCGACTCGTCTAGACAGACCCTATATCATGTTGCTTGCCCTGCTAGTGAAGACTATGGCTTTCCTGTGCAGTCGTTGGTTCCTTTGATAGGGTAATTGACATTCTGAGGTACTAGACCCCGTATAGACCTCCTTGGTATGTGTACTTCGCACAGTGTAACGCTTGTAACCGCACCTAGCACTGTACTAATACTACAGCCAGCAGCCGGAGCTCACTCTGACTCTCCTTTGTACCACCGAACAGAGTTCTAGTAGGTATATTGACCCGTCTAGACGACTGTATTATTACTTAGTAGCGTCTAGACAGACTATTGCTAACAAGCGCAAATAATAGCCGGATGGCAGCGTATTCAATGACACGCCGTTTCACCGTTCATCATCCTGAAGTTCGGGGAAAGTGGACTTGATCTCGTCGATCCAATTCTCAAGACTACTGGCAGGTTTGAAAGATTCAAACGACTCCCACTGGTCCCGAATATTGTCATCATCGAGATACTCCAGAAAGTTTGACTTCTGGTCATCTACTTTAACTCCGCCGTCTTCTACAATGGTTTTACAATGACGCAGAAACTTCTTCAGACTTGAAGCAGATTTCCCATCAAAGTGGGGACTATTCCTGTCCCAAGGACTCAGTATTTTAAATCCAGCTACTGAGGCCATCTTGTTTTTAGGCACGGGAGTAACCCGAACTTGTGTTGGTGTTGGGTTGGTCGCAGCCGGAAGTACAACTTGCGGATTCGCAGGTGTTGCAGTCCGAGGTGTAACGTTTCCCGAAGTATCACTCGCAGGTGATGGTATGTTGGAATCCAGTGTTTCCCTGGAAGTGGTGGCAATTGCCTCTCAAAGTTCTTTATACGCTGCGCCTTGTGCTCGAGCCTGAGTTGCTTGCCCAGCTCTTGCCTTGTCTGCGGCAGATATAGTAGACCTTCCCCGAACCTTAGGTTCTTCTAAAGGTATGGAGACTCCTGCTTGTTGTGCTGTCCTCGTAGTCCTTGAAGACGTGCGAGACCAGTACGAGATAGATTGTTCTCCTTCGCCCGAAAGCTCAGGATGGTCCGAAGAATTAATTCGGGATGGAATGGTGCGCGAAAGTTACTTTTGCCGCAAGTCCTCCAACTCGAAGTACCGTTTTCACTTGAGTAAAGTGCAAACAGACGAAGATATAATTTCAACTAAGGCCCCCTCGCGGTGGGCTCCAGATGAAAGGGTGGCTCAGTGTATATGGCTGAGAAGACGGATGCTCTGGGAATTGACGGGACTGAATGCAAGCTTCTAAGTGATGCAGAAACAACACTAAAAACCCACAACAACCAACCAAAACCCTACAAACTCTACTCTCTGCACTAGCGATAGATCCCTCTGACGAGGTCGGGTTGTATTGAACACTGAAAAGGTTCAAGGGAGCCGCAAGTTAAGTATATCTTTGCCGGAAGTGCAGTCTTGGTCCGATTGTCTTGAGGCAACCGCAAAAAGGGTACTTGTGTGTGTGCGTGGAGAACAAGTGTTCCTTAGGATAATGATCCCAAAGACACTGATAAGCCGGGAAACTGCTACGTGTGAAAAGAGCGAATCTTTTCATTTTTAACAGTGAACTATACCGAAGCTATAATCAACCAGAGTGGATTGTGACCTCACACAAGTCTGACTAAATGGTCCAGATGGCTAGGGTGACCTTGATATGTGCAACCGGTTCTATGGACAGGGAGTACCACTATTAAACTGAGTCCCCGAAAATCAAGTGCACGAACTAGACGGATATGTGATAAGATTCGGAAGGGCCAAAGTGCCAGCCAGACCACTTACCATGAGGAGTTGGATTCATGAACTATACGGAGCGGAGTAGCGACGATCCTGAACTAGTTGGCTAAAGGCCGTCTGTTTGGAGGAGTTTGAACCAAGGACGCGACACGATTGAACACGTGACTTCGAAACGTGATAAAACGGGGAATCACTCAGTGCCTTGACTTGCCTCGGAAGGCCAGCCAGCCTGTCTCGCATAGCCAACCGATGGTCTATTTCGAGACAGACCCGGAAGACCAACCGAACGGGCTGTTTGGCGAACGGGGAAACTGCTTCGGATACCTCCCGAGCTATTCTAAGATATGGAGTGATCCGTGATCGCCGAAGGGCAAGTGATCCGAGACAGAGTTGAACCAAGTCCAGTCAAACTTACTGGCGTGGGCTATACCAAAATATCTACGAACTAGACGGCCGTCTAGTTGACTGAGTCAGGACTACAAATGCGTTCCAGAGGGAGCTGGAAGCGACAGGATGAAGAAGACACGGTCGGGAAGAATCAAACACCCTCACTCACCAAAAACGGACCAATCTCCATCTGGACCACGGAAGCCAGCTGAGCTAACCAATCGGAGAAGAACCGAAATATTTGAAACACTGATACCGGATAGTTTACCGAATGGACATCAATTATTTATTAGTCACCTATTTTCTGAATCATGTATAAAAGGACAGTAGAGTAGAGTAGAAAGCAGCAGATTCCCTGGGACGGTGGCCTGACACGCCATTGGTTCTAGTTAGTCGTGCTCTTGGACTGCTAGTTGCTACATGCACTTGTATTTCGCACACCCTTGATTGATTGGATTGGATTGGATTTTAAAACAGTGTTATGTCACTGAGCCAAGAGGGAAGGAGTATGAGGAATATCCAATCATATGACCAGAGCCGGACCATGCCGATACTCGGAGATGAACAGATGTCTAGATCAGCCCTTCTCGGAACACCACTACTCAGCAAAGGTGACCGATTGACTGGCCTCGGGCTGCGAGATGGGAATGTGTCCGATACCAAGGTCCGAGCAGTACTAGCTCAAAGATGGTGACGAGACAAGGGCAGTTGCCGGTATAGTTGGTTAGTCGTCCGGCGTAGGTCCGGTACGGATCAGAGCGATCAGTAAGAAGGAGCGAGCCGGAGCGAACCAGAGGCATATCCAAGAAGCAGGAGACAACCCGGAGTCGTACCGCGGTTGTTGGTATGGCCGAGCGAGAACTCTGGGGACGTGACCAAAGGTTCCGGAGACGCGACCGGAGACCGGAGGTGACCGGAGTCCCGGAGAGAACCAGAGGGAGACGGGAGCAAGGCCATAACGAGGGAGATGTCAAGAGGCAATGAACAAGAACCTCAAGAGACGATTGAGACGGTTGGCAACAGTCCATGAAGAGGAAACATGGAAACAACATTAATTTTCCGGATAGTTTACAGGAAGTAAAGTACCGGTATAAATACTAGAGTCAGGTAATTAGTACAGAAGGAAATAAGTAACATGATACAAAGATAAGTAACATGAGGCAGAGTATGCCATGTGGAAGAAGAGACTACCTTGCGGCAGAATAGGTCAAGTGAGTATGAAGAACAATAACAAGTGAATAAAGAAGAAAGGCAAAGCATATGGTTAGATAGATAGATAGATGGATAGAAGAATGATAAGATGATAATGTGAAGATACCTGCCTTGAGGCAGATGAAGAAGCGATGTGGAATGATGGAAGTGTGATGAGAAGGCGCAGCATGTGAGAAGACAATAAGGAGAAGTGATGTGGGTGTTGAAACAATAGAAGAGAAGTGATAAGGAACGGATAAATGGATAAGGAGTGAATAGGCATGATACCGCATGATCCAGACAAGAGTCCGATGTCTCCGGCGACTCCGAATTCCGGAGAGATGTCCGAAGCGACCGGAGCGTGAGAGGGAGTGTAGAAGCATAGGCAATTGAGGTATAAGTGCACCGGAGGTTTGACCGGCACGTGGGTAGTCGATATGGACAAGGTCCGAGGTACTGGTTGGCGATTTGGGAGCTCCGGGTCGCCGGAGCGGACATAAAGGCGAGTGGTCATTCCGGAGATAGTTGGCAGGACTTCCGGAGGAGTGCGTATGCATAGGAGCAAGGTCCGAGACGACGCGGGTGAAGCGGAGCTCAACCAAGGGACATGGAGGACCGGAGTTCGGAGTGATGATGTAATCACAGTCCGGAATGTACCATGGAGTGCGGCGGTGCCATGCGGCTGAGCCACGGTGAACCAGAATGACCGGAGGGTGAACGAGGTGAGGAGTGAGGCCGGAGGTGGCCAAGACAAGATGGAGTGGTGAAGGTGAAGTGTATAGTAAATAGGAAAGTACTCGGCGATCCATAATTGGACAAGAGCTATGTATTGTATTCCGGGATAGGTCTGGGAACGGGTGGACCATGGTCGACGGAAGTAAGCGGAGTGATGCCGGAGTATTACCGGAATGGTGCCGGAGTATTACCGGAATGGTGCCAGAGTATTACCGGAATGGTGCAGGGTATGATAGAGTGTATAATGATGTGTCCGGAGGTGACGGGAGCACAATCGGAGTCAGTTTGAGTGCGACCGGAACCGATAATAGGAAAAATTGAAAGACTGGATTGCACGGATATAACAAATAGACAGATCGAACTGAACGGACTTGATTGATTTGACTCGCACGGACTTGTACTGAACGGAATTGGACTCGCACGGACTTGATTGAACGGACTTGAACTTGAACGGACTTGGACTCGCACGGACTTGATCCAATCGAATTGGACTTGACTTATCGAACTGACTGGACTTGAATATCTGACCGAACCCATTTCGCGACTTGACTAAATGTTCTGTTGTGTGTGTGTGTAACCGTTATCTAAAGAGCACAGAAAAACCCCACGCCGGTCTAAACCACCGTAACTTGCAATAAAACCCGCTTTCGAGCAAAAACCTCAACTTGTGTTGAATCAGACCAGTCAAACAGACCGTCCTGCTCCTTCGATCTGAAGTAGAGCCACAGCCTTGCTATTGAGAGAACTCGATTCATTTGGTCTATACAAGCCTAATACTTGGCTTTCACCCCCGAACAAACCCGTTCATCACCCAGTGCAGAGAGTGGTAGTTTTGGTGTTTAGTTTTGGTTTAGTTGGATATACTCCGTCTATCTCATCTCTAGCATTTTCCATCCGTACACGTAGTGAAGACCTTTCAACGCGCTAATTCAATGTGGTAGATTTGAGTTTCCCAACTATAACAATGTAACGACTCGTGGCCAATAGTGTGTGTTTTGCCGTGTTCTGAGGTGCCGTGTTCAAAAGTACCGTGCTCTACAAGTGCGTGCCGTGTTCTAGTGCCATGTTCACAAGTGCGTGCTGTGTTCTGGGGTGCCGTGTTCTCAAGTGCGTGCCGTGTTCTCAAATCTTGAAGTAGTATCCAAAACCGAAACTTGTAAATTCAAACACTAACTCCAATCCTGAAGTAGGTAATAGGTGACAAGTCCCAAATCCCACCAATGTAGAGCCTATCGCTGTGATAGACGCCTACTAGCTAGGGTGTTATTCAGTGCCGTACATGCTAGAACCGTCCTCCTTATATACTCTTCTATTATAGCTTACACTACGTTGATTACTTGACCTCGGGTATCCTAGGAAGGTATGTAGTCAAATATCTGGTATCACATGTCGTATAATTGTATTGGTTTCGGGCATTAACAGAGCCTCTTGACAGCTGACTGCCCCCTAGTTGCGAATTAATCCCCTTAACAATTGATACTCCTCTGAAGGCTGACTGAGCAGCACTCCCGACAAGCCTCAAGTGTACTTTGTTCTCCCTCGAGTATTGTCTTCAGATTCGACTTGTGGCTGTCTCCAGCTTTCCGTAGACACCCCGTTCTCCGTATATGGGTTCCTAGTTCTTGTTTGATGTGAGTCCAACTTCGGACTTTGATCTTCCGGCATGTGTGACCGCGGATCGGCAAGTCGGCAATTCCCGACTTGCGACAAACCCGGCTCCGACTCGTTTGTCCGAAAGTCCCGAGCGTCACGTGATCATACGCGTTGCGCACTTCTGTCATAACAATGGACAACAGCCGTAAGTGTCACTTGGGTTGCCGCAAGTACTACTCGGTGTTCCTCGGTCAATCCTGAAGTCCCCAGAGTGGATATTCCTTAAGTCGATTGATACATGGCTCATTGCAAAGGACGCGTTCCTGTCTTTGAAGTACTGGCGGATCCTGAAGTGCTGTTTGAACGACTTGCGGCAGTATGTACTTTCTGCTCCCATAGTCCAGCCGGTTCCCAATTAACCATTGCAAGTCTAGTGCCAACGCTACGCAACAGGACTTGCTGCTAGCGGCTCGATGCGCGTGTGTGCAAAGCCAGAAGTAGTGAAAAAGTGAGTTTTCACCGGCGTTCATTTTCACGGCTTATCACCGTAGTGCATTCCGAGTGCGGATTGGGCACGGAGAATGAATTCGAACCGTGGGACAGTGTTCAATGATGTCAGGCGGGGTCTGGCACAATTGTGGAAGATCTTGATCTGACGTACCTAATGGGGTACTAAGATTGACAAAGCTTGGCGCTGGTGGAGCTACCGTTCAGAAAAAGAGACTCAAGTGCCAGGAAAAGAGACGAATTGACCGGGGGCGGTCAAGATTTAAAAATTGGGGAGATGATAAGCCAGCAATTGGGCCACACACGGAATTTGCCAATTTTGCTCATTCTGTGCCACTAGCTGTATTGTAATCGGCCATATAAATCACTCAACAGAGGGCTAGTGTCAGTCCGGACAGCTAGCTAGGAGACAGCAGCATATATACTATAAGCTATAAGGTGTGAACTTACTGGAAGGTCAATACTGGCCGGAAAGTCAAAATCATACTTAAAGCTTTAAGTCAAAGCTTCTCCTTTAACAAACCCTCAGGGTTCGTAGGAGTTGGGTGTTCACTCTACTCAAGGACAGGAGGAAATACTATCCATCTGTGACCAGGGTTGAGGAATGGGGGCTTTAAGGGGGCAACCTATCTTGACTAGAACATTTGTCTGCGGTAGAGTTGGCATTTCCTGTCAATTAGGCCTACGATCCAAGGACCGGAAAGGTCTGACGGCATAGCCAGGAACGGCACCTCAAAGGGAGCAGTAGCGGCAGCAAGGTCTTGCCGCCGGCTAAACCAAAATCGTGATGCCAAGAAGCTATTAATATTCTTGACTTGAACAGACTCATATGGCTATTCACGAATGACTCGAATTGACTCGAATAACTCGAGGCTGATTCACCAGGAGTCATACACACCGAATTGGGATGACATGACGAGGCTGGAACATTATTTGGACACGCCAGAAGCGGACATATATTATTTATTTTAACTGTACCAACATCCATGCAGATTATTCCCCTTTTCAAGTCAAGATTCATATATAAATTAGTAGATTGTATTCAGTAGGAGTCCGTATCATTGTGGACTCAGTGTTTGGACCATTATGTACATTACCGTATTGAGTTTCTGTGTTTTGTAGTATTTGTAGGATTTAGTATATAAAAGTAGAGGTAGAGCTTAGGTGGAAGCCAGTGGACCATACCCTTCTTGTAAGGAGCACAGCACAATGTGTGCCTCCGTCCGGGAAGTCCTACGGAATCCATTCGGTGTACATTTGAGTGTCTTAGAGATACTTTGGTGTCTATCAATATATTGGGATTGGATTATATTTGTTGTGCAGCGTCAGCATCAGCGTTTTAGGGTTAGCGTCAGCGTCAGCGTTTAGGGTCAGCATCAGCGTTTTAGGGTCTCAGCGTCAGCGTCAGCGAATATTACAGCGGAACTTGTCAACTTTCAGTTACAGTTCAAACCCAGCGTCGAACTAAGTTCAGTTCACCACACAACCATCTGGTGTATGTCACCACAAACCTTTTCAAAAACCACAACTCTTCTAAGAACTATAGAGGTCGCATCAGCGCCCAATAGGTCTGAGAAACCAAACGGTTGACTTAAAGCTTTAAGTCGAAACCTAGTTTTCAGCTATTGCAACAGCCGTAATACTTCGGTTGGAACCCCACAAACGCATATACAAGCGGAGAAGTGATTAGGTGTTTAATTTGAGAGTGTGTTTTGTGTGTGGTTTAGCCATACATCGAGACCCAGTATCCAGCTCATTTCCCGGTCGGTCCCGATCTGCGGTGTATCATCGGCACCGCCCGCCTCACTCTCAGGCACTTACTCACGACCAAGTCCGAGCACAAAGCCGTCCTAGAGTTTGTGTGCGACACCGGGTGGCTTCCGCACTACCAGCTGTAATTGCAGCCCAGTTTCCTTTACTTTGTTTCTTTTTCCCTTTCCTTTCTTACAAAATGCCTCGACCCCAATACGCCATGACCACAAAATCCATTCCCCCACCCTAGCACCTCTCATTACTGTACGATCTTTACCTACGCATGCCTCTCACCTACGCCTCCCCCTCTGCGCCTGCTAGCCACTTCCTCCGTATATTGTATAGTCATACATGGGCCCTAAGGGGCCCACGTTGACTTTAATAGAACAAAAATGAAGTGAAAACTGCTCTTATTGGTCACTCGCGTTCGAAACGGACTGATTCTTCAACCGAAGTGCTGGGGCGCGAAGCGCCACAGTGCGCTCTTGTCTACCTCTTCATAAAATTACGCCTGTCTGTCTGTCTGTCCGAAGCCATGCCGTAAGTCTTCGACCAATTCCGACTCTGCAAGCGCCCGAAGGCGCCTGATTTCTACCTCTTTATAAAATTACGCCTGTTGTCTGTCTGTCCAAGCCATGCCGTAAGTCTTCGATCGATTCCGACTCTGCAAGCGCCCGAAGGCGCCTGATTTCTACCTCTTTATAACATTACGCCTGTCTGTCTGTCTGTCCAAGCCATGCCGTAAGTCTTCGATCGATCCCAACTCTGCAAGCGCCCGAAGGCGCCTGATTCTGTCATCGATATTTCAAACGAAGTGGTGGGGTGCGGGTGCGAAGTACCCCGCCGCGCTCTTGTATCCTTTCATTTAATGCAGAAGCATGATTATTGATTCCGACCATTTGGGACGCTAGCAAAGCAAGTACTGAGTTCGGGGGCAACGGTGCGGGATACTATTAGGATAAGATGCCACGGTCCAAAATTAATACAGTTGTTCTCGCATCTCTGGATCCAGCGGCCTGTACTTCCTCCGACCCTAACCCTTGAACCGACCTGGCCATGCGTGTGGCGCATGGTTAATCTCGGTTAACAAGCCCACGGCTGATCGGCGAGGTTGGAAATAGATTCAGAAGCCCGGATAATAGATGATTTTTGATAACAGGGTCAACCGAGAAAGCAAATGTCGAAAGAAATTAGAAGACCAATTCCTGTGCGGTTGAGAAAGGCATGGAAACCGGGGTTGTTATCCCTTGTTGACGGTACGACTGTGGCTCAAGAGCTTGATAGAAATCGCGTGCATAGGAAAGCCAAAGCTTGTATTAGGACGCCACGTGGAAGTGTTCACCAGCCTTCCGAAATTAATTAATTCCGAGGCAGCTATAAAAGATCTGGTATCTCATCGCCTCAGGCTGTACCCGACAAATTCTGTCATGAGTTCGAAAACGCTTACATTCTACACGAGTCTCAGTTCCGCAACCAAGCGCCTCAGATCACCAATCCAGGTGAACTTGAAACCTCGGCTCCTCTTGTACAGCATGCTGACTACGCCAACTCGGAAGATCGTGTTGACGTTGTCTCTTGACCCCTTGAGGCCGGTAGTACGTAGAAGTACCAAGGAACCGCATGCCAAAGAGACGGTGGAATCCCAGCTCCCCATCGCATGGCAGGTAAGTTTGCATCTCGAAGAATGGGTAGAGAGTATTATTGAGTTCTTCCTCTCGCCATAGGTGTTGCAGTTTGATCTCCGTCTGTCGTCCCACGTCATATAGATATTTATGTGTCTAACCGGCCATGATTTAGCATCCTCATCTCAAAGCTTATCTGTTGACTACGGGGAAGCGTATGCCAGCGCCAATTGTTCTATCCTTTGATCTCTGACTGGGAGTTCCAGATTTGCCGCCATGGAGGTTGAGTCGACAATAAATGGTGTGTATCAACCTGGGCGCAGCTCCAGCCCTGAGGTTGAGGTACGCATGTAAAGCTAAGGATTAACGTCACACAGGTCTCACTTTCTAATAGACCGGTAAACTTGTCAAGTACACTGGCAGGGTTTGGTCGGTGGACACCCTGTATACCCCTGGCCCACCACTCGGGTATTTCGCTATCCAGAGTGATGCTGCGAAACCAGTCGAAATGATTTTAGGTGAATGCTTCGTTGTTCAACATTTCATTGACTAATCGCATCGCTCTGTCAGGTTCCTACAGCCCAGGCGAACAAGATGCACAGCAACCGTACATTCCGGTCGTTTTTTTAGGCCCACTGAACCCGTGAGCTTGTATTGACTCTACCAACTCTTTTTCCTACGATCCGGGTCAGAGGATGTGAATTTCACTGCACGAAGCCAGTATACCTTCAAGCCTACACCACATTGAACCATAGGCGTGAGGCATCAATTTGCGTCAGGTTCCTAAGTTTAGCACTAGCTGATTTACTCTAAAAGGTGGACAGCGTCTAGCACACTCTGTTGTCGAAGAAATGTTTCTGTTCCGGGATTCCACAGGCAAACCCAAAGCAAAGCTTCTTGTTGACCTTAAGGGGGCACGTCCAAACGTTTTGTGATATGTTCATCAGAGAGCTCAACCGTCGTCTGGGAACAGAAATGTGCCTTTCAAGTTTATTCCCACCACAATGGCGAAATCGCGCTGGAAATGACAGTGAATCAAGATTAGTACCATCTTAGGGGGGGGGGGGGTCCAGCCAAGGCTGAAAAAAGATTATCGACCCCACGTCTGATTTTCGAATCCCGATTCCCCCTTGTCTGAATCTATGTATTTCTGCGCCATTTCGACGGCTTGCGTCCGTGAAGGGCAGTCTCACGCCCCATAAAATTCAGAGGCACTTTCGCTGAATACTGTAAACTCCAACATTACTGAAGTGTTGTGCATCCCATAATCCCATTAAATGTCTTGCACACCCCCACCTACTTTACATAGAGTACTGCGGGTACAGCGTGGATAGAAACATGATTGAATGAATGAATGGTCGCAAGGACCCGAATGTGCCGAGTGCCACAATCCTAATCAGCAGCCATTTCTGACTCTTGAAATGACCGGTTTTTGCAAGATCAGACACCTCTTTTATGTAATGATAAAATGAATAAGTCAATTAATGAAATCAATCAAAGGTATGGATGTGCCGACGGCATCGGCCTCAACGTGCTGTTTTTTTTTTTCTTTTTTGCAGTGTTTGGAGTAATGATTTAAACTTAGTCTGCAGAAGCCCGTAATCCGGGTCCGCGTAAATGGCCTCACACACAGTGCCGACAGCAGCGCTGCGGATGTCCCACACTAACTTGGTCGCCACGACTGGACGGCTTGAAGGCACTTGTCAGGATAGAGGTATTTTTATTGAATCCCCCTCTGAAGCGAGTCTCGGTACCGAACACTGCACTCGACCCTGTAATTTCAGCCTCCATGGAAGACTCCATATAATAATCCCCACGCATACCCCAAGGCCCAAAAAAGATACCGTGAAGGTATTGTGGTACTGTGGTTCGGCTGTACGCCGGCCCATCCCGCCCGGGCTTCCTGCGTATTTCTTTTAGTCCTTCCATGTGTTTAATTATTATTAAATTTGACAAGTCCGTAACTTGATCTGCAGCTTCTACTCTACTCCTTTTCCTCCGCGCCTGTTAGACCTGCTGTAATGTATGTAAAGAACGGGCAATTAGGAAAGATTGTTCATGTAAGTTACATAATATAAAGAGCGAGTAATGTCAAGAAAAGAAAGATTGACCATGCGAGTGATGTGAAGAATGAGTTACGAAACAGGAATGGCTATGCAACGAACGTGAAGGACAAGTAACGACAGGAAAAGAATGTCCATACAACAAGCCGATTAGGGAAATGGGTCCTAAACCTCCTCTTGTTCGACGACGCTGAGCTTCAATTCTCCGCGTTCCTGTACAAGGCGCCACCGCGTTCTCTGACATGAATTTGTGAGAAAAATGAATATTCCTACAAGACAGTTACATACCTGCTGTAGGTCGGAAATGAGCTTCCCCGATTCTCCCAGAAGGGCTGGGGCAAGAATCTTACGAATCTCATCCTATGTCACGGAATAAGCCAGGTTGGAATGTTGTTGCTCCCATACGCTTACCGCATCCTCTGTATCAATTGGCTGCGGAGCCAAGTCGGACTCCGAGTCTTCCCCTTCCCCCGCAGCACTTGCAGCATCGGGAGAAACAATGGGCCGCTAGACAAACTCTCGGCATATAAACGATTGTAGTAGATAAGCACATACGCTGGGTCCAGAATCATAAAACTCGTCATAGAGGATTTGCCGTTCTAACAGTAAATGCATATAAATTTCAGGTTATTCGATATCTAGAATAGAAGCATACCTTGGATATTCTCCGTAATATATGCAGTAATACAGAGATCTTCGCATTGGGGCGCCACGCATAACTGGCCATCGCTACACCTGAATTTAGAAACGTTCTGTAGTTACATTATAACGTACCGGACTCCACGAATCACCAAAAGTGGGCAGAAACTGGGTGATGGTTTGACGTGGTATGAGCCTGTAGTCGTGGTATAAAATCTGGACGAATGAGGTATACAAAAGGGCATATACCTAGAGCAAAGTCTTCAGGGTTACCAGCCGCATTCTTTGCCAATACCGTGGGCGCCAAGGTACGGTCCCTAAGCGGCGCATGCTTCCAATATTTGGTCTTCGTGACGAGGGTCCGAGGCTATGTGTCGTCAGCTGACCTCAAGAGGAAGGCAGAAGAAATAATTCTACAGGAGCGAAACAAAAAAGGTCATCGTCAAGGACTCCATTAGAGTCGTTGACCCCCCCAAATCCGAGACTGAGGGTGCCACTATCAGTCGAATTTCGTAATACAGAGCTGGCTAGACTTACTCTTTCGGTAAGCGAACCAAGGTCGGTTTCTTTCCCACGGCTATTGAGTAACAAATAAGAAGATGCCTTGTCAATACTAATTTCCCCTCACAGAGCGTGATGACCTGAACGAATGCCGTCGTTAAAGCGTAGAACAGAGTACCATGAGCACCCTTACCTTCCAAGCAACTTGAACGTTGTCACGACCCGGAGTCAGCTTCTCATTTGAAGTGGAAGGCGCTCCAGGTATTTTATCCGTTACGACCAAATTGGGAACCTTCAACACAATGGTAATCTGCATAGATCGTTCAATGGAATAGCATGTGCCACACAGGGATCACCCACCTGAACAGTCTGTAACCTTTTCCCTCGGACGGTAATCGGTGCGCCCGGGGCTAAGAATTCAAATTCATAATCTGGAGAAGCACCAGCTACGGGAGCCTGCGCGAGTGTCAGCAAACCATCCTCGAAAATAGCAAAGAGTCAAACCTTGAAGCTCAAGTACGCGGCAACGGCAGCCGCAAGAAGCGCAACAAGGCCAACGGCACCGCCTATACCACCACCCAACTTTGCTCTGGTGTTAAAAAGTGAAGATTGGCGGTGCGGGTCAATCACAGGTAAGGCCGGATTTGTGCTCGATGGAATGACAGATGCTGAGCTTGTGATCGGCGGAATACCAGATACTGAACTTGTGCTTGAAATAACCGATGTAGAGTTGGTGCTGGTAGCCTTTGCCGTGGTCGAGCTGGTTGCAGCAGCCGTTGTTGAAGATTGAGGCGGTGTATCGGTTACAGGTAAGGCCGGTAAGGCTGGACTTGCGCTCGATGGAGTAACTGAAGCTAAACTTGTGCTCGACGGAATAACAGGTGCTGCTAAGTTGGTGCCGATATCAGTTGCCGTGGTCGAGCTGGTTGCAGGCGCAGATGTCGATGGTCTTGGCACATTGATTCTATGGTATTGGTCATGCACTGCTCATCACAAATCAGGACAACTCACGCGAAGAAATTGTTATTTGAAGCAGGCCCAACAAACGTGAATGTCAGGTTTGGTATTGCCCTCGCGGACAGGTTTTGTAATGCACTGGCAGCATCGAGCGTAATGTTGTATAGAAGGTTACCGCAACCTGTACTGTTCGCAGTGTCGATCGGAGTAAGTGGGAGTGCCACACCAGCCAATTCCGCGGTGATGGTGGTAGGGTCGGAAGGAAAAAGGCCATAGAGAACGAACCAGGCTACACCTAAATCTCGGAGTTAATTCGACGCTCTTCCTTCCAAAGTAAAGGCTGACCTTGGGGTTCGAAAGATACACTGGAACCGGGGGTCTGTGTCACGGACCCACACGCTTGTGCATTGGGTAGTGATGTCTCGTTGCCGTTCACCCAGTCGCCTTGAAAGGTGGGACTGAACACCACGAACTCCGCGTCCAAGAGGGATGCAAAGAGTAGGAGAGCGAGGAAATACGGCGCGAACATGGCAGTCGAGGTTCAGAAATCAATGGCGAGGCATTTTAAATCTTAGAAAGCCTCGCCCTTGCCGTCAAGTCCGAATTAGGATCGGCAATCTAATGTCCATCGGTCCCCGAGATCCACGGCACATTTCGCACCATGGCGTAGATAGTCGATCAATTCGAAAACAAGCGCTCAAAAACAAGGGCTGTCTCTGAAATGAACAGCGGGCTATCCCCAGGGTGACACTGAATAAAGCCCATGCGATCCATGCCACATTTCACAAAAGGCGCCCTGTTTAAGAGATATTCGAGAAGTTAATTCTCAACTTGGTACTGCGAAATATAGTGTTCCTGCCGTCCGGTTCTGAACCCACTCCGAACCTCGACGAGGCTGGCCGGACCCTTGCCAAAATGTCAGTGAGTGTAAAGCTATCGCCCAGTCCACGGGCATCAACGGCCCCCCGGACGTCTTTAATCGTTGATTTATTGCGAAGTCTGTAAGCTGCCTTTCGAAGTCTTTGAGAATGTCTCGTCCAAAGATGCTGACGTCTTTGCGGTCTTTCCAAAGACGAAACTTCTCCATGGAGACGTTTAACCCTGCCTAGCAAAAGACGCCGTCGTCGAAGAAACCAAAGATAAACGAGAGACAAACGTTTTACTGATGGGCTTACGTACTCGGTCTTTACCTTGTCGTATTACGACCAAGTGTTCAGCTGACAGGTGACGGCCGCCAGTGAAATGAACACTTTTGGCTATGTAACGGTGACATTCGGCTATGTAACGGTGACATTCGAATTTTTCAGTCCAAAAATGTCAACATCTTCCTGTCTGACACTCGCCGGACTTCCACATCAGGGAATTCTGATGTGATTGCCGAGGAATGAACACTGAACTATTGAGGTGACGGATGACACCCCGTGAACACTTGGTAATAGCACATTACTTTGTCATCGTCCTACTCGCGCGTCCCCGCCGCTCGTCGCGGAATCATACCGTGGTCCTGTTCTTCTGGTGTGATCTCCCTTCAGCATCAGTAAAATTACACAGTTGTCTTTGGCGTCTTTGGCGTCTTGGGCAAGACGCCAAAGACGCCAAAGACACATTTCGGCCCAAGACACACGTCTTGGGCTAAGCAGGTCCAAAAGTCTTAGATAAGATGTTCATCTTGGTAAAGACCAATAAGATGTACGTGTCTTGACTTAAGACACGAGTAAGTTCCTCAAAGATGTTCCTCAAGATGAGTTCAAAGATGGATCCCAGTCACAAGCATTCGTTGACGCTGCTAATCGGGCGATAAATTATCCAATGCGGCTCGAATTGATGCAGACGATACTGTACGCCGTCCTACTAATTATCAGACACAACTATCACAGCCTCATCATCAGAAGTATGTCCTGGTCGTCATCACCGGCCTCGGATGCACTGCGGCCTCGAAGGTGGCCCACGCGACGGGCCCGCTGCTCGACCCAGTCCTGTCGCGGCCTCTATCAAGGGGCTAAAATGCACCTACATTTTATTTTCAGGACTTCAGCTACCACTCCCCCTACCTGATACTAATCCCGTTGAGACGATATCGAAGTCGGCGATCTGCGATGTTTGGAGTAGAGAGTGCTGCGCAGTTTTAGAGCAAAATACTAGCAGTAATTCACCGAGGTGGGGTTTAATTAAACCTCTATTAGGGTGTACTTATATATGAAGCCCTCTGATGAGAAGGGCCGCTTGTAGAGCAGCCATTCCGTGGACATGTGATGTACGTGATCTCGGTTAGTGTTCGGTTAGCGGTCCGGGTTCGGTTAGGGTCTGGGTTCAGGTTAGTAGTTCGGGTTTGGGTTAGTGGTTAGTGGTTTGGGTTAGAGGTTAGAGGTTAGAGGTTAGAGGTTAGGGTTTTGGTTAGGGTTTTGGTTAATGTCAGGGTGAGGAATCTATTTAGAAACATGAATTTTGGACAGTGCAAAATCTATTAATAAGAAGACATCTATCACAGAGTTATAAATAAAGTGTCACCTCTAATCAGAGGGTTTTATATATAAAGTGTCACCTCTAATTCAGAGGTGTTTAATATATAAAATCGCCGTCTACGCCTGCACCATTTGATCAGAAGCTCGCATTAAACCATCGACGCCCTCAAACTTGACATTCACACGGTTGTTGGGTTCAAGACGGACCACGGTGACCCAACCTTGCTAATGGAATGAGTGAGAGGCCTGCAATGGGTGGTTATAGTGAGAACTTGTGTTTGAGGTCCGGCTTGGGATCCTCAACTCCTTAGCTGACCTTCCTGGGGCAAAATAAAATTGCCTACATTTTTTTTTTCCAGCGGACCCTCGACCCCTCCCTCCCTCTAACCCATATGGTAATTGCTTATCTTTGGGCCCCCTTGGCCTCTATGAGCTCGTTCCACCGGTCCGGATCCCAACCCTGCACCGTGGCCATGAATTTTGTCGCACGCCGCACGAGCTTGGTCTTGTTGCTGCCGACGGCGACTTTTGTGTCACCCCAGTTGTCGATTGAGAAATGGTCGGCGGTCTTGCCGCGGTTGATATATTCACCGGTTTTGAAGAATTGAAGGGCGCGCTGAACCTGGCCCATAGTCAGCGCAGGAAGAGGTGATAGATAGAAGAGAAGATCTTACAGCCTGCACCGAGAGAAGAAGCGCTCCAATTGGCTTAGCTTCCAGTCGTCCGTATGAGCCGGGTATCAGGGCTAAACTGGCGAGATGACCTGCGAATACGTAGACGATTAGGTGGGACAGGAAGAAACCCTGCAACGTCCGTTAGGGAAGCTTCAGTCGGAAGAAAATTTCTCACCTTTTTGTCAACTCCGTCGCCCCAACTCTTCCAATGAAACGGCATGGTACCGCTTTCGTGCGGCTGAAGTGCCCACGCGACGAAAGCCGCAACTCCCTCCTTCGTCGACAGGTCCAGCTTCGCAATCTTGGGAGCAGCACTGCCTTCTGCAGACGTGGATGCGGTAGGGGTTGAGTCGGTGGTGCCCTCGGCCGGTAGTGCATTATCCGAGGGAGCTACGCATATATGAAAGTAAGGAATTTTCCACGAGAGCGATGACAGGACTCACCGGCGAGTTCCTCGTCCTCGTCATCCTCATCCTCGCAAGACTCGATAAGGACTTCCATGGACTTGATACCCCGCGTCCCAAAGGCTGCACGCCAGTCAGTAAGGCGGTATCCCAGCTACGCGTACACGAGTTAAAAAAGATATTAACAAAGAGTAGCGAGGTACTCACCAGGCCAAACCATGCGCTTTTCTCGATCACTTTGTAAACCCCAACGCCGTAGACTTTGTCGACGAGGCCCTGTACGTGCTTGAGGGTCAAGGGCATCCACGGGGGAAGAGTGCCGACAAGCTCGCGAGCCATCGGAACGACTTCATCGGTGAACTCGGCGGCGGTACCAGGAGGAAGATGCGGGAGTGTTGAGTGTCCGGCCGACACCCTTACAGTGAGTTTTGTACTGTTACCCTTACAAGATCTCCCCAACTGCTGAAAAGCCAAACGAGTGCGGGGCGGTGCATTGATGGCAGATGTTCGAGATTCTAAGATTTTCATCGCGAGTTGACACGCGTATTAGAAATATTATTGCTCAACACCAGTCATTTGAAAAAAAAGGCACCTCACGGCACCGGCCGCGGCACACAAGACATATTGGACCATGGTTCGTCGGAAAAATTGATGTTTTCCTACGGCCGGTATCGCGGCGACACGGGGAACTGAGAGCATGGAGATTACCACCTCCGCCTTCCATATCACCTTCTGCAAGCGTGACAGCAGTAATATCAATGGATACAGGAGCGCGGTGGACCGTCGACTAAAGGGCTTGAAGTTGAGTCGTAATTTGATTCCAACTTTTTCTGAGCGCCAAAATTGGGCGCTCAATGTGGGGAATGGAACCGGAGCGCGAATAGCGGAGTTCAAAAAGGCTTCGGACAGGCGGACAGAAAAGAGAGAGAAGGCAAGCCAAGACAAGACAAGAGCGCGGTGGCGCCCACCCCTTCGGTTGATTATTGAGGTGGA
Source organism: Mycena metata (assembly GCA_029378385.1). NCBI lineage: Eukaryota > Fungi > Basidiomycota > Agaricomycetes > Agaricales > Mycenaceae > Mycena > Mycena metata. The sequence continues at coordinate 34,044 of JARKIB010000499.1, read as the reverse complement.
AGTGGGCGCGCGATTCAGCGCCTGGTTTGGTGCTAAGTCTAATCTGTAGCGGCGGCAAGCGCCGGTCCCCGACTCTGGCCCTCAAATCACACCAATGAATCCGACCAGTCTTCAGCAGTCACATTGATGGCGCCCAGAGGTGATTCGGTCGATGCGTCGATCTGCGTTCATTAGGCGGTATATAGTTGCCCCGCTGTTTTGTTGTACAAAACGTGGCTCTGCATGTGTGGCTATGGTCCGGTGGCTGGGTAGGTGCTGTGGCACAGACCCAGCCACCTTTTGTACCACAAAACGGCGGGAAACTATACAGGTTCGAGTGGATCTTTCCAAAATGAAATCAGCCTGAGGGTCTGAACTCGAGGTTGATGCAACTACAGGAGAACAATCAACTCACCATTTGAAAGCGAAGTCCGAAATGCAAAAGCCGAACTTCGTGCTGCGGGTCTGTTATAATTGCGAGGAATCCGGGGATCTGGATCGTAACTGCCCGGATCGGCACCAGGTGAAGTCGAGACAGAAAGTAAGGCTCCATTCGGCTGGCGTTATTTAGCGTCACCTAGCGCAACTTCAGTGCATCGTCACTTCGCACCACCGCGCCGACATCCGTGAGTAGCCTCACGGCCAGCCCCACACCGTGGAACAGCCAATCGGAGGCCTGTAACCATGGTATTTTGGCTCCATGATGGGCTCCGCAGGGTGCCGTCCCGACAAAACCCGAGCTCCGAAGTGACGATGCTCGTAAGTAGCCCTAGATAACGCTAAGTAACTCGTACCGAATGGAGCCTAAACCCTCCTGGAATCTCTACTCATGATGTGTAACTTAAACAGAAGCAAAAGAGCTCTTACGTTCATGTAGAGGGAGCTACGGCAACCGTTGAGACCATGTCTTTGGGCGCCATTTGTTTCACACTGTCATTAGATTTGACGGGCTCGGATATTAGTGAATGTGCAGTTGCTCGAACTTGCTGCGACTCTCACCGCGTACATCCTTGCGGGTTTAAGTATAGCTACCGGAAGGCTGGAGATGCATTAAACAAATTTATGTTGGAAGCCGATCGCACCCACTTACGCCGTGAACTGCAGTCTCAACTCGGAGATTTGTCGCCATGCGGCGCGGAAAATAGCTTGTCCATGAGCTTAGAAATTGAGTACCTCGGCGACGACCATTTCCTTACCAAAGAAGGACTCGTTTTCTGGTCTATCGTGTCTCAGATACGCACCATTTAATTATGGACAATTTGTTTGACGGAGAAATTATGATGGAATCACCGATGTTGGCTGATCCAAACTTTAACTTACAGCGTTGGCTCTCGCCCGGCGTTCTAATCCTACGTATCGCGCATGAGGAATAGACTGGGATGATGCCGATAAAGAAAGATCTCCTGAGTACACTGAGTTAGTTTCCGCGAAAAATGATCCAGAAAACGAATGGATACCGTGTAACTTACAGCTAATGTCGGAACCGAAGGCGCGACCAAAAAATTCCCGCTATGTATATAGTGGGTTTTTGGGGATCCCTAAAAATCATGGCAAGCGACTACATTAGGAAGTGAAAGGTAGTCTTATTTAGGAAATTTGTTGTCATCATTTTTACTCCTTGACACAGGGGGCATCAGCCACCGCTTATGGGAACATAAGCGACGGACACTTGTATTTGGCGGGTTCATGGCGGTTGCTCGGCTTATTGAGTTCAATTACCTAATCTAAAGTTGATTTGTGATGGGTTCGAGCCCCGAAGAAACATTCTTTTTGGCATCTGAGATATTTCCGGCCCCTGGCTTCAAACAGAATTAACACTGCACTTTGTCTGATACATAAATTGATGGAGTGTGGTTCAGAGCCATACAAGTTGTCTGCAGAGACCTAGGATTTTTCAACCCAAGTCACAACAATGTTTCACCATCCTTGGACAAGCTTTGTGTTCAGGTGTCAACCTGTTATCCATCAGTAGAAATACCCCTTGGCCACCACTGGGAGTCCTGCCTGCGGGGTACAGACAGCTACACAGTTATGTAGGAATCTATCACAGACCAAACACCAGAAAGGCAGCAGCAAGGTCACAGAAGAGCACGAGGGCAATTCCCAGTAAAATTCAAACCCAAGCTTTCGAGGAGACAAAGAGTACTTGGAGAAAGAAGGGCATATCTTTGAGATACCGATGACGGGGATTCGTTCTCAGAAAAAAGAGGTCCTATCGAGGTTTGAACACAGCATGAATCAATTTTAAATTAGGTGATGGAACTCAATAAACGAAGTAACCGCCACGAACCCGCCAGATACAAGTGTCCGTCGCTTATTTTTTCATAAGCAGTGGCTCTGTGTGATGGACAGGTCTTCTTTCTGTTGCGACAATCACTTCTTTGCTTTGCTCGCCCACACTTGTCCGCAAATCGCCTTTCACTGCTCAGTCCTGCACCTTTTCCAAACAACATGTCTGTCCTCCAAGTCAATGGTTCTCGCGCCGCGACTGTCTCCTTCCACTCTTCGGCGCGGACCTCCTTGTCTTCGCGGTTCTTCGAAACTCTTGCCGTGACTCACCCCACTCGCCAATTGGTCACCACGCTTGTCCCTGGCTTCGGACAGTACTCGATCCTTTTGGACTGCGTGGTAGATCCAGCCATCGCCTTTGACATCATCCTGGGCGCGGGTGCCTACTAAAGTAACTTATACAAACTAACTTATCCAGCCATAAGTTAACTTACCCTAACTTATGGCTGGGTAAGTTAGTTTGGCAAGTAAAGTAAAGTTAAAGTACAAGTTAAGTACAGTTAAGTACATCTAAGTACAGGTAAGTTGAATTAAGTACAACCTAAGGGACATCGTCTGAACCAACCAACCAACCCCTGCTCGCCGCCGGGCCGGCTAGTTGACCCCCATACATACTATCTGTTGATACCAGTCGCGCTAAGCCGATGCTGGGCGTTTCCGAGGGCGTGGTCAGGCTTCCTTTAAGTAAATGTAAGTTCAAGCAATTTCAACCTCAGGAATGTCGTCCTACCCGCCAAAATTGAACCGTACCCTCGATGCCGGGCCGGTGGTTTGACCCTCACACATACCATCCGTCATTACCATTCACAGTGACCCGACGTTGTGCATGCTTAAGTATGGGCCAAGTTATCTCCAAAGTCCCAAAGCCAGTGGAAGTTTGAACTTAGTGAATTGGTTATATTCATCAATCATGATGCCGGGGGTGCTCGTGCTTGCCGAGCGGCGAGCGCCCACACTTGTAGAAGTCGACCTTCTCACTAGATATCAAGTTGGTACATGACTCGTGCAGAACTCACTCGGACTCAGGCAAAGCCCAAACTGTTGACGGTCTTTACGAAGATTTAGGCCCGCCTGGCCGTCTACGCAATTCTGGGTCTGCAGGTGTCTAAAGGCGGTCAATACCTTCAAGCTCTGGAAGTGAGAACAGGAAAATTGGACTAAAAGTCTCCACTCGAGGCACCGGCCTTCGTCAACGATCTCCGCAACGATGTCCAGTTCAACCAACTGTCGGTCCCCATCCGATCACGGATTAACCGAAAGGAAGGGCAGGAGTCAAGATAGTAGGGGTTCCAATCAATGTAAACCCGCTGGAGTGTGTTTTTAACGCACCTCGAGGGGCTTTTGGTTTCCGCTTCTTGGAGCTACTTCCCTCCTTGGGCTCGTCGTAGTCATTCTCGTCTTCATCGTCGGATTGCTCGGGAGACTCAGTTGGCAGGTTTAACATCCGGTAGACAGTTGTGCTGGAGGTGAGGGCATGCCAGCACTCCCATCCCGTGTCGCCACCAGAAATACTATAAGTTTCGGGAGCAATGTTGTCGAGTTTGGTGTATGTCAACAAGTAAACCAGCTCCGAGATCGGTGCATGTGTGAACAACGGAAGGGGATGGTCACCGCGACGTCGGACTGGAACAATATGTTGCACCCTGGAGCAACCTACAATGCTCATGTCAAATCTCGGAAATTGCAGGAGACGGGAAGATTTGCCTGTTCGTACACACGGAGACAGAGATAGCTCAAGTCATCAACAGTTTCCGCATCTGTATAGCTCTCATGCTTGCCGGATACAGAACCATATCTGTAGATACCGAGAACCTCACCCAAATAAAGCCTAACAGCGCTGCGCATGATAACAAGAGAGCCCTTGTCAGGCGCTAAACAAACTGAATCAGTGTTCTTTCCGCGTTACAAGTGAATATTACTCACCCCGAATATCGGTTACAGCAACATCGAGCCGGCACCCTTCCCTCCACTCAGCCGCCGGTCCAGCTACAATCCACCAACGATATCGAGCCTTCTGGAAGGTCATGTCCTTTCGCAGACCTTCGCTTTGTTGCTAACCCTCCTTTAATTGATGCGCAGCGTGGTTGAGAGAGAATTTCCCCCCCAGGTATTCAACATTTGTCTGTAGCTTCCGGGTTTGTTCCGAATGAACCTGGCTCAAAGCACAATGCCGGCGGCGCTGAGCAACCAAGTCCTGTCGAAAGATCGTGCCATCGGATATCAGGAATGTAGGAATCACCAGAATGGCCGGAGATTTCGGCGCGGGATTCAGTAAACTGGCAATTTGGATACGCAAGACCGGAGTGTCTGGATTGGCATCCAACTCCTTATCAATCGCTTCGAGTTCGGCCTCGTCCGTTGCAACAAGGTCCGCTCAGTAGCGTTCCGGAACGATTGATGTGCTGCATGGGACAAGGCTTGCGACACCGTCAAATCCTTGCCCAAAGTGTGTGCATTGTCGTCGTCAGCAATAACTTCCTCAGCGTGAGGAGGAATTCGGATGACGTTTGAGTCGAAATCAGCGTTGTTGGCAGCCACCGGACTTGGGGAATCGTCCTCGTGTTCAGATTCAACCGGGTCATTGTCTGGGGGCAAACCAGTGGCGGCACGGAAACGCGGGTGGAGATCCGTGCTCCGGAGAGGAAGATCGGGGATTTCCATCCCGCAGTATTGTTTTGCCACAGCTGCCGCCTCCTTCCAAGCCACCTCGCAAGGCAGAGATTTCCTCCGCAGTGAGCAGCGAGTTGCAATCATGGATGTAGCCGTTGTTTGAGTCTTTCTCCTTCTTGTTGTTATATTTCCCTGTTGACAAAATGCGCTGGCGAAAGGTGATGTGCTGATACCAGGGAGTTGTTGAGGGAGTTCCTAAGCATCACCGGAACCTTCAGTTTACTTGTGGGCCAGGGAAATTAAATTCACCGAAATTGTCGGAAATTGCCCAGTTCAGCACCTTGCCCCAGTTGACCACGGTTGTGAGGCAAATTTTCGGCTGATACCGGGGAGTTGTTGAGGGAGTTCCTAAGGGTTAGACAGCACCATCACCGGGACCTTCAGTCTGTTCGCAGGTCAGGGAAATCAAATTCGCCGAAATTGCCAGAAATTGCCCAGTTCAGCACCTTGCCCCAGTTGACCACGGTTGTGATGCAAATTTTCGGCTGATACCGGGGAGTTGTTGAGGGAGTTCCTAAGGATTAACCTGTTCCACACCACCAAATCCTACACAGATCCGACCCCAGCGAATTTGACTAAATTCTGACAAATTCCCCCCGCAAGTCCCACCCCGCTAGTACACTGAGATGGCACACACTCTGAGCACCTGATAAGCTTTAACCCCAATGTGAGCCACCGCCAATTATGGTTTTTGTTCATTTAACAGCCCCCCCCCCCCCCCCCCCCCCCCCACTGAGTTTTGCCTGGCAGTCTGAAGGGCTTAGCTTTGATTACAAGGGTAGCAATTCCCCCACTCTAACACCGGCTGTAGCTCCTCCCTTTCATCCATTGCTATGGAGAGCACCCTGAGTCGACTCAAACAACTTCTGTCTTCTCTACACTCCGTTGTACTGCTTCAATTCAACATGTCAGTTTTACGGCTAAAGTCAGAACCGAAGGCGCGGATAAAAATTTCTTGTTTTGGAATGTTTTCAAATAATTGTGAATATCTCAGTCAGTTTTACACTGATTTGCATAGAAACTAGATAGATATACTCAGTGAATTCATGCGCAATTAGTGATAGAGAGGAATGTTCGAAAATATTATGTATTAGGTAATCTGTGTTTTCAGGGTATTTTCACGCAAATCACCATTTTTATATGTCTAGAACATATCCCAGGGGCACAATATTTTGTACGGAACAATGTATGTACTTAGGTGACTATGTGGCATAGCCAAAACTGCATGCAATGCTCGGATAACTGTGATTCTCACAGGATCTTCAGATGCAAGAAAATGCTGAATGCCTTCAATGCAGCTAGAAGAACTGGAATAAGATTATGTGTAGTTCTGGCTCTGTTACATCCTTCCCTCGGTATGAATATCGGTCCTCGTAAAATTTTAGGCCTCTGTGACATGTTCTAGGCATACAAAAACGGTATTTTGCGTGAAAATACCCTGAAAACATAGATTACCTAATACATAATATTTTCGAAAATTCCTCTCTATCACTAATTGCGCGTGAACTCGCTGAGTATATCTATCTAGTTTCTAGGCAAATCGGTGCAAAACTGACTGAGATATTCACAATTATCTGAAAACATTACAAAACAAGAAATTTTCATCCGCGCCTTCGGTTCTGACTTTAGCTGTAAGCCAGGTTTCAAGTTTTTCACCAGTATTTTCAGCTGAAAAGCTGGTGAATTTGTGGTGGCAAACTTGAAATAGAGGTTTCAAATCTTTGATCTTTGGCTGGAAAACTTAAATTCAAATTTCAAGTTTTTCACCTCAATTCCAAGCGAAAAATGTCTGAGAACTGCCTTGACGTCTTCACCTATATTTCCCCTGCAAAAGGTGGTGAAAAAAATCCCAAAAAAAGTGAAACCAGGTTTCAAAATTTCCACCACCTTTCTTCGAACATTTTTCAGCCATTTTTCATGGATTTTTCCACTGAAAATTGTGGTAAAAAATATTTTGAATTTTTCACCATCATTTCTAGCTCCAAATCTGGGTCAATTTGAGCTGCAAAGTTGGTATGAAACCTTATGAACTTTGCTTCAAGTTTTTCTCCTTGAATTTCACTGAAAATAGTGGTGAAGAATGTTTAAATTTTTCAGTCACTTTTCCAGTCAAAAATCTCTGAAAAACTGGTGGAATTTATGATGATAATTTGGCATGAACTCTTATGAATCTTGTTGCAAGTTTTTCACCTAGAATTTCAGTTAGAATTGTGGTGAAAAATGTTTACAGCCATCTGCGGAACTTAGGGCGCGGGCTGTTTTTTTTTTTACCACTTTTCAACGAGAATCATTAGGGGAGTTCACGGTAGGGCACATTTTCGCGTTTGTGAATAGATTTATTCATTTGATCAGACGAATAAAAACCATGGTTTGTGGAATAAAGCCGTGATCACCCCGTTTGAGTTCCACAATATATTTTTATTGACTATTTCCACAGCCCTCACTCTGCTACTCCCCTCCGTAATGCCTCAACAAATCAACCACCACTGGACTACTGATGGGGCCCCTGAGCTCGTCACTACTCTCAGCCTCTTGGAGACAGTCACTGAAGACTCCATAGGCAAGGATATCTTCAGCAACAAGACCTCGGGATCAGATGCCAACACCGATTCTGACGACGCAATCAAACATCCAAGACCCGTCAGAGCCAGAAGCTTTCAACCGCTTCCCCATGAGCAGTGATGATTGAGATGGGGCGGGGCACTGGCAACTTGAAGTATATTCCACACAAAAATATGTTTATTCCACAAGCACGATTAAATCGTGCTTGTGGAATATTTTTATTTTGTAGAAATAATTGCTCCCTCGGACGAATATTTATATTCACAAACACGAAAATGGGCCCTACCGTGAACTCCCCTATTGTTGTGAGCTCAGTTCTTGTCCGTTTGCCTTGTGAATATGCTCATTGTGTTCGCGATGCAAATGCGGAGGGCACTACGGTCCCCGTTTTTTCTGATGCAATCATAATTGCCTTGTTGGGAAACTATCGGCCTTTTTGTACAGAACTTGTCGCATACTCTGTGTTATGGTCAGATTGACCTATAAATTTGAGACAACACACTTGTGAGTATTACTAAGGGCTAGAGATACCGGTATTTTATATATCACATCTATTTCTCATATACAAGGTATTCAGATATCTCTCACCATGAGAATGCAGAATACCGGTGAGATAAAGCACACATTCAAAATACTGGTATCTCTAGCCCTTAGTAATACTCACAAGTGTGTTGTCTCGGATTTATAGGTCAATCTGACCATAACACAGAGTAGGCGACAAGTTCTGCACAAAAAGGCCGATATTCTCCCAATAAGGCAATTATGATTGCATTAGGAAAAACGGGGACCGTGGTGCCCTCCGCATTCACTGGTTGAGGGATTTAAAATTTTCACCACAAGTTACAGTGGAAAATGTCGTTTGTTTTTCAGACATTTTTCACCGAAAAAGTAGGTGGAAAATTCAAACATTTTCACCACTTTTTGCCCTTCTTTTGAATTTTTCACCTCGAGGTCAAAAAACCGTGAAAATGTTTTGAGTTTTTCACCTACTTTTTCGGTGAAAAATGTCTGAAAACAAACGACATTTTTCACCATAAATTGTGCTGAAAAAGTTGAATCTCCCAACCAGTGATTTGCATTGCGAACACAATGAGCATATTCACAAGGCAAACGGACAGACAAGAAAATGCGGAAAGAGGCCAAGAACGCCAAATGCGGCGATGCCGACGGAAAAGGCGCGTCCCAGTCCGAGAAGAAGCAGAAGAAGGGCAAAGCGAAGGCGGAGATGCAGGACAGCGACTCCGACTAACCGCCATGCCCCTGCCCTCGCACGACGTCCTTTCCTGGGTAAGCCCCTCAGGTTCTGGTTTTCACCACCACAAACCTGAAACCTACCCAGATCCGTTCTTCGATGCGCCACTAGATGTTCAAACGAAATTTGTGACTGGTAAAATGTCGGCATTATATTATGATACACGCTTAATAAATCGTGCCTTCCATAATCTGTCTGATGTCGCGCTGTCCCCTGATCAAACTAAACTTCTCGCCCTCAACCCCAAGTTTGTCCCTAAGCCGGGGGCAACCTCGGCTTTCTCTGCTATTTTCAGCGTCGATGATTTTCGCCGACGGCTGCGTCTCAGAGTTGACAAAATTCGTGAGGAAAGTAAGCGTCAAAATTTACACCAGTACTTTTCCAGTGAAAGGAAGGAAAAAGGACAACCCCCATATGTTCCTAAATTCCATATTTCATCGCCCGATGCCCAAGGGCCGCCATTAATCGGCAAAATCGAAGCTGCACTGTCCAAACTCAGCAGCCAAATTGAAGTCGAAGTACTGGACAGGCAATCTGCCTGTATCCGTCCCAATATCAATGCTAATGACCTGGATGCGCTCCTCCGATTACTTGCGGACCACAGCGTCCTCGCCGTACCTGCAGACAAGAATCTTGGACTATGCCTCGTTACAGCGGAATGGTATCACGAGATGGGACTGAAACTTCTGGAGAACGACTCATACGAGGAGTCTAAACCAAACCATCAACAGCTGAACTCAACCCTACGGAGTATTGTTACCCGCTCTCAAAAAATACTCCCGAGGCAACAGTTCACCTGGCTTCTCGTGCCCGTCAATGAAGTGCGCGATAAAGTCCCAGTGTTGAAGGTTATCCCGAAGATTCACAAAACCCCAATTTCAGGTCGGCCCATTGTCCCTTCGTTCGACACCCTGTTGGAGAACGCATCGGCGTGGGTTGACTATGAGATCAAGCCTCTCCTCAAACAATTCCCGTGGATCCTCCCAGACTCAAAAACTTTCTGCCGAGATATTCACGACGTGAAATTACCGAGAGGTCGCGACATCTGGTTAGTAACCGGAGACGTAGTTGCAATGTATCCCAACATACCAACCGATGACGGGATCGCGCAAATTGCAGCCATTCTCAAGGCACCTCTCATGGAATTCAACACCCTGGAAGAGGCGTCTCAGTTACCCTTCAAAACACGCAAAGAGCTGGTCATCCTTCTCCTGCGTATTATTTTGAAGTACAACTATGTCGCGTTTGCGGATAAAACATACCGGCAAACTGTCGGCACGGCCATGGGCACAGCGTGCGCACCAATTTATGCAAACCTGTTCCTGGCACTGTACGAGACGGCCGCACTTGAAGACCTTCGAGACATCATCCTCTTCTATAAGCGCTTCATCGATGATACATTCAGTATCATCCATGGTTCGCGTGAGGACGTCGAGAGATTCAAATTGCGATTCGGAGCCCTCCACCCGAACATGAAATTCGAATGGTCGGTTTCGAGACTTCAACTGCCTTTCTTAGATGTACTGGTGTCCCTGGAAATTAATCCAGGGGTATCAGCGGCTATTCCACAATTCAGAGTGGTCACGTCGGTCTACCAGAAAGTATTGAACGCCTACCTCTACATCCCCTGGAATTCGTGTCATTCCGTTGACTCCAAGCGCGCTTGGGTCAAAGGAGAACTCATCCGTTATGTCCGGATCTGTTCGCGGGAGTCCGATTATGCCAAAATCCAGACGGATTTTATGATTCGGCTCCGTCAACGCGGATACCCAGGTCGTTGGCTTCAGAATGTTTTTGAGGAGGTCAAGTACAAGGTCGAGCGGCCCATGGCACTCAAACCCACCGCGCGTGATAACGCGATTGGGGACCCTGCACTTCACGTCCTCAAGCTCACCCACAATCCAGTATGGGACGGAATTGACCTCAGTCCCATCTGGCGCGAGTTGAACGAGACATGGAAAGAACACGGGATGGGCTATCCTGAGTTCCAATTCATGGCCTCATTCAAAAAACCACACACGCTGGGTGACCGGTTGAACACCACCAATCGAAACACGCTGAACACGTACCAAAATCAATAGCGGCACACGTTTAGATCTCTTTTTTCTCAATCTTCAGTCACGCGCCGCCGGGACCCTACGGGTCCCGGCCCAGGCGTCGCGCTCCTTCAGATTTCGAAAAAACCTATAGAGTTCTATCCGTAGTTAGTGTCCCCCATTAATAACAGGACTGTACTTGCCTGCCAGATTGTCCGAGCTCTTGTCTGCTCCAACCTGGCACCCGGTGCCTGCCTCGCTTATGTTGTTTGATCCGTCCAGGATCTACGAGCAGGCTGTGATTACCGGCGGCATTTCCAGAAATGTTCACATTGATCGTACTGGTGAAGCAGGCGTATTGCCAACGCCGGAAATTATAAACGACATTGTGAAAAATGGGGCTTTGCAAATGAACGTCGAGTCTTACCCAAGATTCCGGAAATTTTGCAATGGCGCGTTTGTCCTCTTTGTACGATTCAACTCTGTTGACTCGACAAGCGATCGGCAAACATTGATTCAGTATTTATAGGGATCAAGCCACCTGACGAGTCCTTTTGACGAAACGGTATTGCACCGTAGTGGCCCCGTTCTTCAAAACTCTGGCAACACCTGCTTACTAGGCTCGCTCGGCGCTACGCGCCGCCCTCGCTCGCTGAAAAACTTGAATCTCCCAACCAGTGATTTGCATTGCGAACACAATGAGCATATTTACAAGGCAAACGGACAAGAACTGAGCTCACAATAATGATTCTTGTTGAAAAGTGTTAAATAAAATAAAATAAAAACAGCCCGTGCCCTAAGTTCCGCAAATGGCTGTAAATCTTTCACCCTTTTTTTCACTGAAAAATGTCTGAAAACCCAACGACATTTTTCACCGTAAATTGTGCTGAAAAATTTGAATCTCCCAACCAGTGTCAACAAAATTTGTGCTAGACAACTCTTATAGTTCTTTTTAAGCTTCACAACTTTTGTTTCAGGTCAATTTTTGGACCTGCAAATACATGCCTTTGTGAGAAATTTCTGAGTTGCTTGCTAGGGAAGCATTCATGCTCAGACACTTTCAGCCAAGTGGTGACACGCAAGAACTTGAAGAACCAGAAGTAAACTGACCTGGAGATCGAAGGGTACACCTATCAGAGTGGTGTCCATCTACTTATATGGTCTTTTAGCTCAGTTGGTAGTCAACCGACTTCCGCATTTTGTCCGAACCCGCCAGGTCGCGAGGTCGATTCTGTTAGAAAGCATCTGTACTTGTTTCATTACCTCTACTAAGTTTGTAGTCAATGGTATAGTCATTTAGCGGAAAGCAACTAAGTTCACACTCAGGTGGAAAAACACCTTAAACAATAAGTAAGTAAGCCTTGAACAATAAGTAAGTAAGTGCAGGGGTGAAAGCAATTAAGTCAGTAAGCAAACACATGAGTAAGGTCAGTGCTGGTAACAGAAACCTTGGATCTCTGCATTACATGCAATATAATATGTGTTCTTACTGTCATTTTTGTGTGTGTTTTAAGCCACTGTGAACCAAGGATAAGCCGAATTTGATTTCATCCAACAAAGGATAATATGTTTATGGTACTCAGAAAAAATTACTCTGAGAAGAAGAAAAGCACACATTAGACTTGATATTTCGAGTGGGTGAGTGGAAAAATTACTGGTTGAAAGATTTCACACTCTCAAGTTCCAAATCAGTGTGAAAACACAAAGTTTACCTCGGTTTTATTAAAGGGGCACTCTTCTCATGATCACGCCCAGATCACGACTCGGCACACTCGGATCAGCACGGCAAGGACGGCAGCGTTTTTCAAATTTCGATCAAAGTTATTCAAACCAGGAGGTTTCAATCGACATTGAAACCCCCTCTACGCCGAACAACTGTCGCATTAACCCTGCACAGTGATCAGTTACTAGGAAACCACGATTGCCAAGGGTATTTATTTTACTATATATTCAGTAGTAGAATCTCCTGTACAGTAGATTCTACCTCGTCTAATCTCAGGCCCACTTTGGCTTGATACAGGCTTGCACTCTCGCTTCAGACCCCTCAGCTCTCATTCCCTCCGGGGTCTAATTCTATCCACACCCTGCACTATCCAGGACGATGAAAGGGTGGCTCAGTGTCTATGGCTGAGAAGACGGATGCTCTGAGGATCGACAGGACTAAATGCAAGCTTCTAAGTGATGCAGAAACAACACTAAAAACCCACAACAACCAAAACCCTACAAACTCTACTCTCTGTACTAGCGATAGATCCCTCTGACGAGGTCGGGTTGTATTGAACACTGAAAAGGTTCAAGGGAGCCGCAAGTTAAGGAGACAACCGCAAAAAGGGTACTTGTGTGTATGCGTGGAGAACAAGTGTTCCTTAGGATAACACTGGTTGGGAGATTCAAGTTTTTCAGCACAATTTACAGTGAAAAATTTTGTTTGTTTTTCAGACATTTTTCACTGAAAAAGTGACTGAAAAACTCAAATCATTTTCACTATTTTTTGAGCTCAAGGTGAAAAATTCAAAAGAAAGGCAAAAAGTGGTGAAAAATGTTTGAATTTTCCACCTACTTTTTCAGTAAAAAATGTCTGAAAAACAAATAACATTTTTCAGCGTAAATTGTAGTGAAAAACTTGAATCCCCCAACCAGTGTAAAGATCCCAAAGACGCGCTAGATTGATACAAGTTGAGGGGACCCGCCTTCGACAGGTGTTTTGCTGCACAATCCGTGGATCGCAAAGACACAGGAGACTCCAAGCTTGCCTGTTTTGGCCCTCATCAACACTCGGGCATCTCGTGGGAAAGGGTCATGTGATGCTCACATGACTTTTACATGACTCTCGGCTAGTTGTGTTTTAAAGTATAGGACAAGTTGAGGGGATCCGCCTTTGGCAGGTGTTTTGCTGCACAATCTGTGCTCACAAAGACACAGTGGACTAGTAGTGGACTCTGAGCTAGCCTGTCTTGGCCCTCGCTAGCGCTCGGGGAAAAAACTATGTGATATATCACATGGTATATCAAGTGGTGGCAGTGCTTTTCGTGTTTTAAAGTATAGACAAGTTGAGTGGTACCTGCCTTTGGCGCATGTCTTTTGCTGGGCAATCCGCGCTCACAAACACATGGTAGATTTTAAGCTTGCCTGTTTGGCCCTCGCTGACGCTCGGGCATCTCGTGGGAAGAAGCATGTGATATATCACGTAGTGGCAGTGCTCTTCGTGTTTTAAAGTACAAGTTGAGAGGATTCGCCTTTGGCGGGTGTTTTGCTGCACAATCTGTGCTCGTAAAGACAGTGGATTTCGAGCTCGCCTGTTTTTGGCCCTTGCTATCGCTCGGGCATCTCATCGGGTCAGGTGACTTTATCACCTGACATTATCAAAAAAGCTGTGCTCTTCGTGTTTTAATGTATACAAGTTGAGCAGGACCCGCCTTTGGCACGTCAGTTTTGCTGCACAATCCGTGCTGGCAAAGACACGGTAGATTCCGGGTTCGCCCGTTTTTGGCCCTCGCCAACGCTCGGGCATCTCGTGGGAAAGGGTCATGTGATGCTCACATGACTTTTACATGACTCTCGGCTAGTTGTGTTTTAATCCTATACTTTAAAACACGAAGAGCACTGCCACCACGGGATATATCATGTGATATATCACATGCTTTCCTATACACAAGTTGAGGGGACCCGCCTTCGGCGGGTGTTTTGCTGCACAATCCGTGCTCACAAAGACACAGTGGGCTCCGAGCTCGCCTGTTTTGGCCCTCGCTAACGCTCGGGCATCTCGTGGGAAGAAGCATGTGACTTATCACATGATATATCACATGGTGGCAGTGATCTTCGTGTTTTAAAGTATAGGATAAAGTATAGGATAGGATGTGCTAAAAGTTCAGTCATGTGATGCGGTGCGCTCCAAAAACCTCGGGGAAGGGGTGTGACCGTTCCATAGGACGGTAAAATGGGCAAGATGCGCTGACAGTGAATTGAGGCTAGCTAAGCTAAAGTGTGGGCTAGCTTAGGACCCCGGTTAATAGACTTCGAGGCTAGATCTCCGAACCGGACAAAATTTTGCCAAAATTTCGACCCAAAAATGCTCATCCAGTGAAAAAAGCGATTTCAGTATACTCAGAAAGCGTGGGAACTTTTATTTTGTCTGGACAAAAATGCCCAGATTCCGGATTTTTGGGACCTAGTCTCAAAGGCTATTAACTGGGGTCCTGCTAGCTTGAACACTAACACACCACACCTAAAACCTAACACACCACACCAATCCCCTTATGATTACAACACTAAGACTAGCACGTGTTCCTAGTGAGTTCGGGTCCCGAGTCGTAGTATGCAACTGCTGGTTTGGATCCCTAGTGCACGAGTAATGATTTATGGCCTCAACTATCCCAACAAACAACTCTAATCTCTGAGCTAGCTTAACTGTTTGACCGAAACAAGTCTTTCCAAGGGATTAAACTAGGCGGACGTAGATTGCTACGTTGTCCTAGGCGAGGTGATAAAGCGTCTTCTGAGAACTTCCAGTTAGCTGCCTTCAAACGTGTCGTGTCGATCACCTGATCTGTCCCTCGGCATATTCTCATGCCGACAGCTTCTCCTAGCCGTCGCTATCGCTAGCTAGCCCGATAAACCCGAAGCTAGCGCCAAATTATTTATGGAACCGTGGCCCCTAGCTCAGTGCTATCCCGCTAGCAGCGCACTAGCTACTCGTATGTTTCTCCTCTTTACGCTGAAACGGCGTGTCATTGAATACGCTGCCATCTGGCTATTATTTGCGCTTTTTAGCAATAGTCTGTCTAGACGCTACTAAGTAATAATACAGCCGTCTAGACGGGTCAATATACCTACTAGAACTCTGTTCGGTGGTACAAAGGAGAGTCAGAGTGAGCTCCGGCTGCTGACTGTAGTATTAGTACAGTGCTAGGCGCGGTTACAAGCGTTACACTGTGCGAAGTACACATACCAAGGAGGTCTATACGGGGTCTAGTACCTCAGAATGTCAATTACCCTATCAAAGGAACCAACGACTGCACAGGAAAGCCATAGTCTTCACTAGCAGGGCAAGCTACATGATATAGGGTCTGTCTAGACGGGCCGACGCACTAAGTGACAGGCGTCTAGACGAGCATAGAACGACTCTATAGGCTGTCTAGACGGCAAAGTACCGCGTCTAGACGGTGCAAGGAGCTTAGAGATATAAGGAGGGGTCGCCCCAAAGTGCCCCTCTAGCCAGTCAGGTGACCAACGCGACGCGGTCAGCGTTGGGGCGCCACAAGCACAAACATGACAAAGGAATTCTTGTTGAGATGTAGCCATGGGCCGACGTGTATATGTCTAGTCCGTGCGCTATCGGGGTATCCGAGCGGATTGGTGAGCAGTCCGGCGTCGGGGGACAGAGTTTTGCAAATTACAAGGTTCGGGAGCTGTCTAGACGACCCGAACTGGCCATATACCCGAACTGGGCCCCCAAGATCGTCATCTAGATGACTTTCTGGCAAGCCCAGAGCCAGCATAGACCCGGTTAGCCTTCCGAGGATGACCGCATGACCAGAATATCGGCCTGTTTTACTCATTTCTCTTTACCTCATCTCTTTCTCTCAGAATCGTATATAAAGCCTCATAAAATACCGCAACAGACCAGTGTATGCCCCGCTCATTGTTACGATGATTCGGGTGTGCTCAGGCCACTTAGCAGAGATTAAAGTACCATCTCTCTCTGTGTAACAGTAGTCTATAAAATCGCAGCGTTGCTTGTTGGATCCAGAACATTTGTGTGAACCTATAAGCAAAGCTTCGCGTTGGGAGGTCGTGAGCGGCGACTGCCTCCACGTATAAATCAGGACCGCACGCACATTAGAAGGCTTGAGAACTGCACTAAGCGTCGCGAAGTGGACTCTAGCAGGGCATCCGCATTGGGTGACCAGGAAACGCCTCGCTAAAACCGACCACGCCCGGCACAGCACTTTGGGAGAACCCTGGGACAACCACCGGTCGTTTAGCTGTGTTGGATAGTACTTTGAGGTCCTTAATAAACTCAAGTGTACGGAAAAGATCTTGGATTCAAAGGAGTCCGAGTCTGCCGCTGGTTCTCGAGAGGCTAGCTGTGCACCAGAGGCCGTCTAGACGAAGCAGCATAGCCCTTGAACGGGATTTTCAGTCCAAATCTACACCTCCTCGCCTAGGCACCTGTACTTCGGTGCGATTCCTAGTAACAATCCTTTATATATAAACCTGCACATCCTTCCCTGGAAGTCTTGTTTAGAAGCCAAGCAGCCAAGCCAACTAGCGTCTAGACGCTGTATTTTGAGACGTTTTGAACGCATAGAACAACTATACGTGCTCTAGACATCAGATCCGCAGTCGCATACTACGACTCAGGACCCGAACTCATCGAGGAAGACGCGCTACGTCCCCCGTGAGTCAGTTTAGATAGGATTGGGTTGGTGTGTGTGTGTTTTGTGTGTGGTGTGTTAGTTGTTCAGCTAGCCCGCATTCAGAGCTTAGTTTAGCCCATTCCGTAGTCAGCGCATCTTGCCCGTTTCAACGCTAGCTGGTAACCCTTCTTATCCTGTGCTCTCTCAAAGTCGTCTATTGGTGCACTAGCCCACACTATGAGGTACTAGACCATAGTAATCCTCCTTAATGTGTATACTCCCCTAGTGTAACACTTGTTCACGCACCTAGCACTAAGTTTGTACTATGTTCAGCAGCCAGAGCTCACTCTGAGCCTCCTTGGTATCACCCAACAGAGTCCCAATAAGAATATTGCACCTATTAGAAAGCTAGCTTGTTACAACTTGAAGTCTTTGCATTTAACTAGCGCTAAAAATCGCAAAATGCAGCCAGATGTCGGTACATTGTTGCGCCGTTTCAACGGCCACCTCACGGAATATATGTGCGCGAACACCCAACTTCAAGCAATCCTAATCCCGTGAAGCCTTCATGGCGAGGGCGAGGATGATGCTTCAATTCCCCATAAAACTGGCACCGTATGCCCCGAATCTTCCTGCCCCGAATCTTCCTGAATCGGGGACACCCCCGTGCAGGTTTTGTCCTGCAAACACCATCCCGACGCCCCAAATATTGCCGTCCACCTAGGGAACGAGGTAGTCTGCACAAGGTAGGGAAGGAAGAGATCTAAAAGTGCGAGTGGTCCAACTTCGCTGGAACCTGGGCCAGGGTACGAAGGTAGAGCGTGTCGTGGCAATGACGAGGGCCGGGAGCAAGAGCGACGGAGGACGTATATCTGGGGGAAAGTGATGATATAGGAACAGTAAATAGATACAGAATATATACTAAGAGACATGGGGGAGAGTGGAGCTAAAATAAATAGATGTGAGACTGCACAGGAACCGGGAGTGCTGAGTGAGGTGGGCAGGCTATGAATAAATATGATCTCGAGGGGTGTGAGCTGTGATGAAAGGTGATGCTAATGATAGGGGAAGTGAGTGAGCTATGAGTCGGGGGCACAGGGCGAGTAAAATAGCAGTAGAGCAAGAAGGCAACCGTGGGAAGACTATCGGTGATCTCGGCTTTGTTCGTTTTACGGATGCAGCCATGGGCGAGGCACGTCACTGCACTGGTCAAGTACCTCTGATGGAACTTGGTCATCAATTTGTGTGCAGAGCGCTCCCCGTTAGTATCCACACAACATTGTCAAACCTCAGTGTCAAGTGACGGAAAGAATATTCATCATCAGTGAATGGGTTGAGGACTTGAGGGATCATTAGACTCTGTGCCTTAGGTGGGTCCTCTTGACCTTCTACCGCCTTGTTGGGCTTCAGAAAGTTCACCACAACAATTGTGCTTCCCGCTGGGTGTATGCAACTTAAATTATTTCTTCCTGACTTAATATGTATAAGCTTGCCACGGGTGAACTGCACTCTTCGAATCTCAATTCACCGTTTCATTACAGTAAATAAGCAATTCTTTTTGAACACAGCAAGTACACATAAATACAAAATGTGCTAAGAGTGCATATAGTGTACAGGTAAACCCGCGTATTACGGGCGCGGATGTGGTGTTGGATTTTTCGCACACAGTGAACCGCTTACATGCAGTCTGCATATAAGTGAGTCAAAACTCAGGCTGCACTCAATTCCACCTGTTCTTCCTCCAACTCAAGTTCTTCAATATCACTACCCACTTCCTCCACCATCCTTGCGGGAGCATTAAGCTCAAACCGAGCCAGGCTCTCTCGGTGTTGCTGCTTTACCTCCTCACTGATACCACCAATTCTCTCATCAATGTCCTGAAGTCTCTTGGCTTGTGATGAGCATTCAAAAAGTGGCCTTGCAGTTTCCCACAGTTCCAGTGCCTCGAACAAATCCCCATTCTTCTTCGCTATGTTGCCAACTCGAATCATACATTCTGCTCTGCTATCCGTGTAGGTGAATCCCTCTAAGGCAACAGTGAACAAGCTGACAGCAGTTTTCTCATCGTTCTCTTGAGGTGAACATCCCCTATGAATTGCAAGGCCTTGTGAACTCCGAGTATTTTCTTTGCTCTGAGAGAGTGTGCAAGAAGAACTGTACTCCATGTGGGATCATGATATGCACCCCAGCGAGTGACATCTGCCAGTCTCTCCAGACAGTAAGTTACTGTCTCAGAAAACTGCCCCCACCCAAATCCGAGGCATTCGCAAAACAGGGAGCATGACATATCTCCTTCTCTGAGATTCAGATCAGCCTGAATGACATCACAAGCAGTCAATGGCCTTTTAGCTCCAGTTTGCTTGAAAATGGTTTGTGATGCATGTGTTTCCTGCTGAATCACCTTATATGAGACTCCCATGTGGACCTGTACTCCAGCAATATTCATCGGGGAAAGACCTTCATACCACAGCTGTCCCCCCTGATAGGTCTGTAGGAGTTGCTGGTGGAGGTTACAAGCATGGACATACTCTGATTTGAGTACATGAACCTCCGCCTGGCAAGTCATAAGAGCATAGTTCAGTGCCCCACAGGACAGACCACAAAGCTGTTATGGTCGGGTCCAGGGGAGCTGGGTGGGGCCCAGGCAACTGGTCTGAGAGAAAGCGAGAGTCGGGTTGGGAACCACGAGACACGTCGGGAAGTATCGGGCCAACGGCGAGGGAGGACACAACACCACTGAGGCGCAGGGTGAGCATATACTGCTAGGAACCCAAGGAGAGAGAGGTAGCCAGAGAGGTCAGGGAATCAGATAGTTGGATTGGAGACCATCCTACTTTGGGAGGCGAAGCAACATTTATTAACAAACTGAGGTACAGGAAGTAAGGTAGGGTATTAAATGGTATACGGGTAATGTAGCGAGGTTCCCGTGTCAAGTGATATCATCGACATCAATCAACACGAGGCTGTACTATGAACAAGGTGAAGTCCAAAATAGGAAGTACCTGGGAAGTGAAGGCATATGGTTGTTCATAGAAGAACAGTCAGAAAATGGGTGAGCATATGGCATAGTGAAAACATGAGGCAGACATGAGGCAAACGCAAGGCAAACCATATTGAACATGAGGCGAGCACTTGCGCGAACGACGCAAGTTGAAGCGAGTTGAAGCCGGGTAAATGAGAAACACTCAGTAATCCTTCATTGCGTGAAAACCCGTTCCGAGAAGTAACTCGAAAAGTTCCCGAGGCCCTCGGCCGTCGGGAACCGACCCGATCGGGAAGTTCCCGAGGGTCGGGATCCGGAATATCGAGTCGTCTGTGTGTACGGACATAACAAAAGCTCTACAAGGGTATAGGCCCTCAGAACAAGAAACTGGCATTCCTGATATTTCCCCAAAGCTTGGCAGCACTGAGTACTATATGTCACCCAGTACTGGGCCACCTTAGCACTTTCGCCCTCTGGCCAGCCGATGCAGTGCTTTCTGTACCAATACTTCGACGCTTGAGTGAGTACTAAGATCCCAGGAGTGAGTTAAAATATTTTGGGGGATTTTCGGGTTGAGCTTAAGCCGCCAGCAAATTTATTTTCGGCAGTACCCAAAATAGCCATAAACGGGGTAGTGGGCCACCGGCCTGATTCAGGCGTCGAGACGGGTAACATGCACCTGGGAGTACTCAAAATGACTTAGAGGGTTTCAATGCACAATTCTAATCACTCAAAATGCGAATTTAAGGTGTACAAGGGTTATAATAACTGCTACCTCCGGCAAAGGAAGAAGTGGGAAATTGGGGTATCAACGAAATCGTGTGCGCTACAAGGCAGACAGACGAACCTTGGGCAAAACTAAGTGTCTGAAGTGTAGATAAGAAGGTATGGCACATACCCAAGTATAATAGATGGCGCTTCCATACCATGACCCTTCAAACAAAATCCATTGATTTGCTGCAATGAAATTGGGGGGTTCCGTGGAAGGACCATCGGTGAACGTAAAGTCAAGCAGTAGAGGCCCAAGGCAAAGGTGGAGGGCATCTGAATGCATGTAATCAACGTACCTACCAAGCTCTAGACCAACAGCAATTTTGGATGGGTCGCCATTGGGGGTCTGTCTCCCGCCGGTCAGGAGAAGGCCGGGCTATTCTTCGACAGCCTAGGGAAAAATTCGGGTTGTCCTGGCGTGTAGCCTCCACATAGAACATTGCCCTGGGTAGAGGTAATGTAACGAGCCTACAACCATGGAAATCGGTGGAGAATCGGTTGAGAAAGAAAACGAAGAGGGCAAGTGGCGTTCGGAGATTAAGGAATGATCGATTCTCACCCTGCCCTCGGAACCAAACGGAGTACAGCGTATGATCAACGCATCACCCGGTCTCCAAATTTGGTCTACATCAAGCTCGGACATCATGCTCCCTCCTCCGAACACCAAACCTCGCAGTTCCGCAAGATAAGGATGTCTATCATCCAAGTGGCCCACTACCCCGACTGGCCCAGTACCCAGTCGCTAATAGTAATACCAGCCTAAATTATTGTAAAAGGTGGCTATAACTTCTCTTATTTAATTCATTAATGGAGAAAATAGACATGCCTTCCAAATCAGGGTCATCAAAATTCTTCAACCACTCAAAAGTCTGAGCAATTAGTGTTTCGGGATGGGGGATTGAACGAGATTCTTGGACACCAAATAACCTAACAGTGAAGAATGCTTTTGCCCAATGATCCCCTGAGTGTGGGAGGAGGTTGAGTACCCTGTCCATCAACGGTATTGCACCTTTGCCAATGATTGCACTGAATCGAATGAAATCAGATGTGCAGGAGATGCTATCTGGTAGGTCAGGATGCCCTGGGTGTAGTCTATTCTGGACAATGGTCGGGATATTGGTATAATTTGCAGTTAGTCGTTCAATGGAGAGGGCTGCTGATTGATCCCCCTTATCAACTGCATACACTTGCAGGAGCTCCTGAAAGTGTTTGAATAGTGGTCTGATTATTTTATCTGTGGGTGGGAGAAATTTTGCCATGTATTCTCGGATTGGTACCAGAGTTTTCAGCTGTTTGTAGTCATCAGTGTAGGCCAGAGCAGTGCGAAGTTGGGCCCTTTTACAATCAAGGATATCCTTGGATTGCAAAGTTGCTTTGCTTCAGTTCTGCATCCCCAAGCCCATCCAGAAGAATGGACAGCAGACTCAAAACCTCCTGGGAGTGAGGCGTGGATGTGATTCTGGGACTGGCAAGTGAAAGTGAGATGGATAATTCGGGATTGGACCTGTGGTCATATCCCTCTGAGATGACAGAGGTATGCTCCCCTTGCCAGCACACCAAGATTGTAGTGGAGCCCTCCACATCCACTGCATGAGCAAGCAGGCTGATTGAGAGTGGCATGTTGTCTGCGAGGCACAAGACTTGGTCCACCTCTTCTATTGGGTGCCTGTCTTCTGCAATATCAATAAACACCTTGCGTGCAGCGTCTTGTGATAAGGGCTCCAGAGGGCGCAGGAATGGCCGTGTCCATTGCACTTTGGAGGGTCTTTCTACCCCTCGCATTGTGATCTTGTGTTCCATAAACAAAGCAGGAGAGAAAAAGTGCAGAAAGTACACACTAGCAATGCTAAACTGCTGATATCTGCAAGTAGGGACAAAAATTCCTCAACCTCTTTCCGGGATTGAAATAGCTCCCAAACATCATTCACACAATGGCCGGTGTCATTTAGAATCACCTTACATATGAACCAGAATACATCTTGCTAATCTGTGCATTTGTTATTATTGCATACCAACAAATGTCCTCACCTACAGTTGATGCTGAGTCTGAGCTCGATAGGGTCTCAATTGTGTTGAACACCACCTGGTATCTGATTTGGGCCTGTTCCTCCATTTTTCTGGCGGTAAACACAATATCCAAAGATATGATCTGCAAACTACCTTCAGTAGGTGAGTCTATCTGCTTGGATGTGCAAACCTGAAAGAATTTAATTCCCTCTTCCAATCCTCTGTTGCAATCCTTCAGTAGTGTATTTAATTCCCCCTGACGGAAGAATTTTAACTTTGCTGCCACTTTGTTGTGCCTCAACAAATGTATAAATTTTGTGGAGGATTCTAAATGTGTTGTGAGAACCATTTGGGGTTTGTGTATAAGGGTGGAGGGTTACTGAGTGAAATTTGTAATTTTATTCAATGTGCTGGGTGGTAGTTCAGTCCCAGTGTCCGACTTGATATAGACATTAATAATAGCACTGAGTATGACATGAGTCTGCTCCATCAACTCAGCACACTCCTTTTTGTCTTGCTTGATAGTCTGGAACATCATTTCAGATCTATGTGGGGTAACTGTATTTTTTGAAAATATACCCGAACCATCTTCAACAGTAACTGTGTGGTATTAATCATGGCTTCCAGCCCAGAGATCTTTAGGCTGTCGACCAGGACATCAAGTATGTTGAGTGTTATGGTAGCACATTTTGAGATGTTGTGCAAGCGGACTTCAGTGGCAGTTTGTTGACGGGGCATGTTGGGGAAAGGCATCTCAATCAGAATCTTCCAGGCTTATATGTCAAGGGTGTTGGGAACTTTCGCTCCCTTTGGATACTGTTTATCTAGTGGTGTGATGGTTACACATCTGTGCTTGATATTTCACCATGTGCCATGTAGGTCATTTGTGTTTGAGAAGTTTCCCACCAGGTGTGAGACATTAGTGTATTCGAAGCATGAGTCCAAAATGACGAGTGACCAAAGGTCTGGAAGATATACATTTTTGCCAAATTCTTAGACCAGCAAGAGGAGTTGCATCCGTACAATCTGTGATGTACGTGGGTTATATAGCCTTCGCGGTACAAATGAATTCCTATTCAGCACAATAATACAGCATGTGAACGAAATAGGAGCAGGGCAGGCATGGTCATGGGGAAACCATAGGATGAGCATGGAAAGAGAATGGAATAGTGCAGACAGATTTCTATGGAGCGCCGCGGGTGCTCCGCACCCCCCGCTTCGATTCAAATCACCATGATCATGTCAATCTGGAAGAAGCTGTAAAAGCTGTCGAGACTCGGACTCCGTAGAAGGTTCTCGGGAGCTTGTGCTCTCGCAAGTAGAATTAGCCCATTTGCAGGGAGGGTTTCTGCCGTCATTGAACGGTCAGCTGAACTGTCATTTGCTTGCTTAAGTCCCGCCCCCTATCCCTTTAGTCAAGCGCGTGGCGGCTAAAAGCAGTGGGCACGACGCAGCCAGAAGATCGAATCCGCTGGGGCTTAGAGAATCAGATAGAATTGATCTCACGTAGCTTTCCCGATGTATTCTGAACGGGTAAAATATCTAGCGGGCCCATTAACTTAGAGAGGGCTTTTGAGCACCTCCGCTGGGCACTCATTGCCGCTAGAGTGCCGGGTATCTCGGCATCTCGAGACGTCTCCGAATACTTGATCTTGCTCAATCCTCTGATAGTTCAACCTGAAGTACCCGCAGAATCTTCAGTTGTTACGGAAAACATGCTCCGAACAGTACAAAAAATAGTATTCTGTATTTAGGAAACACCCATTTCCGCCTGAATTTTCCCGGTGCATTCAATTAAAGCATCCTCAAATTTTTCCAGACCCAAGTGAAGGGCAGAACGACTGGTTCCGCCGTACTTGAACATGAGACAGTGTCGCGCTCCTTTGATGTGGCGCTGTAGCAGACATGCGACGTCCTGTAGATGTTAAAAATGCAGGATCACCGGGTACTGTAGTTAGTCAGAATGCCCTTACCATGTTGTACCCGAATTGGGTGCTTGAATGAAACACAATATTTACTTTTCGGTGTTTGTCCACCTCAAGCTTTTCTCTTATACTTGTCCTAGGCTCGCAGAACTACCTTCATCCATCTCCGAGCATATTTCAAAAAGTACTGGATGGAAGTCACTGCTTTTGAACATTTACGTGTGGAAAATTCCGTCGATGCATCGCGCCCGCGGAAAAGGCGCTTAAGCAGCCGGATTTCTGGGAAGCTCGCTCTTTGTCAAATTGCTCGTGTCTGTCCGAAGCTTTTTAGGCTCCGCTGATGGGATCATGTGTGGCGGCGGCACCACGCCAAAGACATTTCGGCTACGATACCGACCGAGTATGCCGAGGACAAGCCGAGACTGCCATGCACGAGAAATTTAACCGGGTCCCAACAGTTTTACTGACAGCGTCTTGCAAGATTGGCATGAGGTGGGGCAAAGAATCGTGAGCAAACATAACGAGACGTTGGAAACGAGGCAGGAGGGCATCGACCCGCGAAATGCGAGAACCACGAACGCGAAGGTGGGCGCTCAACAGCAGCAAGTGGCACGAGAACCCCGAACGGCCAGATGTCCGCCGAACATCAAGCACCGCGCACCGAGAGCCTCGGGTCACCATGCATCTCAGCATAAGAGGTCGTCGCGATGAATCCAAATCCCACGTCGTTGCACCCGTACACCCGCGGAGAAAAGAAAAAAGAAAAGGTTTTTGGTGGGGCAGTATCAATTCGAAACCACCGCGCGGTACATCTCTTCGCCCGCAGGTAACTGCGCCGTGCGCGTGCGCAATGTCCCGCGGAACGGCATTAATCCCGAGCACACATCCCAGCGACCGTCGCAACGACGAACGAGGCTGGGCCGCGGCGTAAGGACGCTTCGGGATGCGCTGGCATCCAATGAAGGGAAGAGAGAAAGATGCGCGCGCGCACATAATGTCCCCTACTTCAAAAGGAAAAAGAAGGAAGAGACAGCAACATCGGAAGCATGCACGACGTGGCAGGATGGAGGTGGAAATGAAAAAGAAACCCGGACGCGGACCTGGACGCGGGCATCAAAGCACGACTCCAAGGGACCTGCGCACCCTCGCAACCAATTTGGTGTTAAGCAGAGGTCGCGTCAGTGCACGGCGTAGTACCAGTGTAGAGCCGAAACCGCAGTCCTCGCGTACAAACGCTCGTCCAAACGCAAGCACAGTGCGACGTATACCTTGCACCCCATAGCAAGACGATGCCGCAAAGCAAATTCTGCGTGCCGTTCTGACGCAATTCGCGGCGAACGGGGAGCCAACGCCATCTGCGGGCGCATCCATGAACGGCTTCGGCCTGCGGAATGTCGTACGAAGGACCTCGCCCGTATTGGCGCCATTAAGACCGTCGCCACAAAGAGAATCCCGCGAGAACGCACGAAAACCAAGGAAACGAGAGCGCGAGATGGACCCACCACTCAATGAATCGGGCCTAGCCCATCTTCTTGCCCGCGTTCCTCCGTTTGCTTCATCACGCGTAGGGTCTTGTCGAGGAGGGTTCTCGCCGGTCCGCGGCGCGTGGAGAGGACGACGATGGGAACCTCAGGAGGGGAGCCATTGCCAGTGACCGGGCGCCGGCTTCGGGAATGTGTATTGAAATCGTCGAAAGTTGAGGCTTGGGTGAAGGCGGAGATCTAGAGGCCCGTCGCCGTCATTTGATTGCGTTGAAGCGGTTGAGGCGGAGAAGGCGGGTGCGCGGTGGCGGACCGTGACGACATCGGAGAAGAGAAGAACGCGGTGCGTGGCTGTGTGCAGGACAGCCACCATCAATGCAGCTTGAAGCGAACCGCCATCATCAACAGCAAGAAATATTCACCTGGTCTGCCAGGCCCACTGGCCTTGTGTCTTGTCTACACCTTCATCAAAAGCAACAACGTTTAGTTGCCTTCGAGCCTTGGAGAAACTATCTTTGGTCTCTGAACCTTCAAGTTTATGCTCTTGGACGATTTTTTATTCTGGCCTCACTCCAATATGACTTGCTTTCTACGTTCTGCAAACCAACTGACGCCTCTGGTATCCTTTTATTGTTTTTAATGGACTCCGATCGCTCCCGGGGCAACATCTTCGATCAAACACGTCCCCGACCATCCCCGAGACTCCAGTAATATTCGCCGGCATGTTTTGCATGTAGAGACTAGGACTATTCTGCTCCTGTATAACCTCACATGGTGTCGTTTGGCGCTAATAACTCAAGAAACCCGCGCTGCTGCAAACCATCACACCAAGACAAGAATAACCGCGCGCTGGATGGGTCCGGGAATCCTTGAATGGCGCCTCTGGTAATGTCGATAAATCGCGGGGTTCCGTTGGCCGTGCCTCTGGTGCACTCCGGATGGTTTCGCCGATCCATTGCTGCCTTAAATCAAGTGCAAACGACGGTTCGAAAGAATGCTCACACGAAATCTTCGCCTGATTCGCGTACTGTAGGGGGCGAGCTTCGTGGCGTCTGCGACTACGTGGCGTTGGGACCGCGGCCCGGGGTCGACGAAACAACTACTTGGCTTGCTCTGGTTCTGACTCCATGGGGCGTGCTGCCTGCCTCACCGATCTCTCTCTGCCATGAATCAAGTCCAAATGACGATTCGGGAGAATGCAGTTGGACTACAGTGTCAGGGAGAGCTCAATGCTTCCGCGACTACCTGGCACTGGGGTGTCTTCGGAGTGCTCCATGCTCCGTGGGTCGATAAAGAAATCTCCGCCTCGCCCTGATTTGCTACGCAATGTCAAATGCCCTCGTTGAACCCTTCTTCGAAGACAGGGCAGAAAATATTCAGCCGACCTGGAGTTGGATGTTCAAAAAGTCGGAAATGTGTTGTCCAGTACCACCTCATCTTCTGGGCCTAGAATGCAAGAAATATTGTGGGTAAATTCGGACTCAAACATATACCGTACGATCTTACTCACCAATTACACGATTTTTTTGCACAGAAATCTTATTCTACTCCTCAATACCTCCACCCACCATTCAATTCGATGTCCTACTACATCAGACTTTTGACACGTCAGGTTGTCAGGTTGTACAACCTCACAACCCCCACCAAAATCAGCGCAACCTCGACACAACCTGCAACCTTGCAACCCTATGTAATTCTCCTGAACAACCTCGCGAGTTCGACCCAATCGAAGGGCATATCTTTTTGTTGAAATGCACCGCTACATGTCATCCTACTTCCTCTCACCTGTTTCTGAAGCCATTCTTCATCAGGCTGAGCGGGAATTTAATGCACTTTGATGTTGTGCGGTTGCGGCAACCTGACAAATCAACAACCGGCAACCAAAAATGTCGAAAGGCTGATGTAGGACCGTGTTTCCTTCCCCGCTTTTACCCGGTGAATACCTCAACGGTAAACATCCCAGCCCTTGAGCTCGAAGAGACTAGGGCCACGCTGTCCTCTAAATCGGGTTTCAGGCACCCCGATCACGCGTCCAATATGCGGGTCGAACACTCAAGAAACTGGTGCGGTCACCGGCGCTGCACTGGTGTCTTGATATCCAACCTCACGGCGCAACAACTACAACTTGTGGGTGGAAATTCTCGAACTCGACATTACTACATGCACTGCCAGATCGTGCTAACCGCTGGGGCGGTCACTTGTGGAATGTTCTTTTGCGTTGCTTAATCCTGGTTCTCGTGGGTTTTTTTTGATGGCTCGTGTTGTAGTTAATACCTTGCGTCCAGTTGTGTCATGTCCCAATGGGGGCTTGACGCGGTGTTTGGTTCGCGGGGGTTATCTATATTGTAGGTGCCGTAGGCCGTTCTCTTCAGTCTGAAGAGAACGGTCCAGGTGCGTAGTATATTCACCTAATAGAATTTAGTCTGAAGAGAACGGTCTAGCATGACCCTGAACTCTTGACCTACAACAGGTTATGGGCACCCAGAAGGCTTCTACATGCTACCTCTTCAATCTGCTGGACGGAAAGAACCGGGATACCTGGTCGTTCAAGGCTCAGTCAAAATTCGAGGATGAAGAGCTCTGGAAGCACATCACAGGGCCATGGGTCTTTCCAACAATTGTGGTTCAACAAACTGCGGTCGCTCTGGCCACAGGTACGGTCGATGTAGAGGTTCCGAATCCCGCGTACGCAGCTTGGCACAAAGGCGCCGAGAAGACTAAACAACGTATCATCGAGATGGTTGGGGATGACCAGGTGGCGTACATTCGAGACGCCACAACCGCCGCAGAAATGTGGTCAAATCTACGCACAATTTATCAGCGGCAGGGAATGCAGTCCATGATCGCGATCCAGAACAAGATTACGACGCTCAAGTATGCGGGTGTTGAGAGCGGACCCCTCCAGGCTCACCTTGACCTTATCCTGGGATACGCCAGCGAGCTGAAGCGCAGTAATGACCCGCTGTCTGACTACAGCACTTACTACAGTATTTGCTGCAAAGTCTCCCGGCGGATTTCACTCCCCTCGTCCAGGCCATTTCCCTCACCCAGCACACCAGTATTCTCACTGTTACACCTGTGCTCCTGGAAGAAGAGACTCGGGAGCGCGAGTTGTTAAACGCCTGCCAGCGCGAAGAGCATGCATTGAAGATGCACACGGAGAAGCTTGTGTTGGCAACGGCGCATGACGAAGAGACGGCCGCAGCTGCAGTGAAGGCATATATTGCGCAGCGTGGTGGTCGGGGTGGACGAGGCGGTCGAGGCGGAGGACGTGGTGGTGCTCGTGGTGGTGCTGGCAATGGCGGCGGTGATTGGAAGAGTGGGGTGACATGCTACGGCTGTGGGAACAAAGGTCATATTGCTCGCGACTGTCCGCTTGATGCGAAGGATCAGCAGAAAGAGAAGTTGAAAGAGAAGCTGCGCCTTGCGCAAATCGCGTATGACAATGTTGCCGACGACGGTAACCAGCCAAAGGTTCTCCTCACAAAGAAGGCCACCAATGTCCTTCGTGTCGACGCACTCTTCGTCGACTCCGGCGCATCTCGCAATCTTACCTCCGAGCGCAATTCATTCATCACATACGCCATCCTCAACAAGCCCATCCCCATCCAACTCGGGGATAATAGCGAGAGCCACGCCATTGGGTGCTGAACGAGTGCGCGGCGCATCAAGAGTCCAACTGGAATCCAGACAGTCCACTTCACACGCACATTGCACGTTCCGAAACTCGCGGGCTCACTCCTCTCTGTCGGACAGTTGACGGCCATTCCCGGCGTCAAGCTGGAGTTCGAGGGCAAGATCTGCTTGATCAAGCTGCGCGGTACTACCCTTTGTGAGGCGGTATTCAAGGGCGGGCTTTATACCCTGGAATTGGCTGACGGCTCACCTGCTCCCGCCCCCGGCTCCCCATCCGTCCTCACAGCGAAAACCCCCACGCCCGCTGGTAAGCGCCTCGACATCCTCACCCTACACCGCCGCCTCGGCCATCCGAGCTTCTCCGACCTCAGGAAACTCGTCTTGTCGGGGATGGTTGATGGTTTGGAAATGGGCCAGTGGGATAACAAAGTGTCGTGCGAGGCATGCCTTCAAGGAAAGGCTGCACGCAAACCGTTCCCAATGGATAGTAGACGGCACGCTACTTGTGTTCTAGAGTTAGTACACTCAGATATGGTCAGCCCGCTTCCCAATTCCATTGGCGGAAATCGCTATTTCATCACATTCACGGATGATTATACCACACACCTCGAGGTCGACTTCATGAAACTCAAGAGCAGCGCGCTTCACCGTTTTCGTGTGTGGAAGGCGTGGGTCGAGAAGGAGACTGGCCAGAAAATCGGGAAGATTCGCACAGATAATGCGGGTGAGCTTACGTCCGACGAGTTCGAAGCATACCTCGAGTCGGAAGGTGTAATTCACCAAACAACAGCTCCACACACATCTCAGCAGAACGGTGTTGCGGAGCGCGCAAATTGCACACTCGAGGATAGTGAGCGCACAAATCTAACTGAGGCAGGACTCCCCATTGGATTCTGGCCGGATGCGGTTCTGTATGGCACTGTGACTCGAAAAGTCTGCCCAACGTGTGCGTCACTCGATGGGCGGATACCAGAGGAGACGTGGACCGACCAGCGTCAGGACATCAGTCATCTTCGGCCATTTGGATGTGAATGCTACGTTCAAGTCTTGCCTGAGAAAAGTCGCCCGACATTGGCCGTTAAAGCAGTTAAATGTATTTTCTTGGGCTATTACGCACTCCATGGAACACAATCCAAGGCATACAAGTGCTACGACAGGACGACAAAGAAAGTCTACAAGTCTAGAGATGTGACTTTCGTTGAGCGCGGGAAGAGCTCTGGATGAACTGAAGTCATTACGGACCTTCGAAATTTGCCACCCATTGTCCCCAATCCTCCTGCTGCTCCCGGGGTACCCTCTACCCCCAAGGATGCATCCAATCCCTTGGCCCCAGATGTGGTTGGCATTGTAAACGAGTCTGAGGCGGAGGAGGAGCGTGAGAGTGGCAACGAGGATGAGCGCGAGGTGGATGCGGACACAGACACGGGTGTGGATGACGAGGAGGCGGCCGAGGTCATTGTCGAGGTGCCGCTGGCACCGAGGACACGCAGGCTGCCCCAGCGTTTTGAGGGGATGGTCAATGAGCGAGCCAACTCTCCAAAAGGTCGGTATAAGCACAAATCAGTGCTGAGAGTCGCAGATGCACCTGAGCTTGAGGAGGAGGAGGAGTTCCAAGCTCAGGCTCGTCCTGCCCGAGTCCCAGAGCCCCCAATTGTTGTCCCGTTGACCTTCAGGCAAGCAATGGCGAGTGCAGAGTCTGAGGACTGGGCGTATGCGATGGCGATCGAATTTGCCTCGCTGGTGGAAACAGGGACGTTCCAGTACGTGGATGCACCAGAGGGGAGAAAGATAGTGACATGCAAGTGGGTCTTCAGCGTGAAATACAACCAATGGAGCGAGTTTGAGCGCTTCAAAGCTCGACTTGTGGCACGCGGATTCACACAGATTCACGGCACCGATTACAAAAAAACCTTTGCCCCTGTCGTCAAATTCACTTCCCTCCGCATCATGTTCGCTCTCGCTGCTCACCTCGGCCTCACAATCTACCAGATGGATGTTGTCACCGCATTCCTCAATGCTGACCTTGACGAAGAGATTTACATGTCACAGCTCCCCGGTCTTCCACCAAAGCATAACGCGCACGGCGAAGAGATGGTTTTGAAGCTACATAAATCTATCTATGGCCTCAAGCAGGCTTCTCGCCAGTGGTACCGGCTCATTGACTCAATCTTCAAGTCCCTCGGCTTCATTCGTCTCGAATCCGACCATAGTATTTATCTTTGCCACCGCGGGGACATAATTGTTGACATTGCCCTGTATGTCAATGATCTGCAGGGTGCTACAAACGATGAGCCAACCTGGAACACCCTCAAATCGAAGCTTTCGGAAGATGAAAGATCTCGGCCATGCGACATATTGCTTGGGTCTAGAAATTGTGCAAGATCTCGACACTGGGACGGTCCGTATTTCCCAGAAGAAGTAGTTCGAAGGGGTACTTGAACGTTTTGGCATGGCGGACTGCCGAGCTGTGTCCACGCCGTTCCCAGTCGGCACTAAACTCACAAAGGACATGTCGCCGATGACACCCGAGGAACGGCAACTCATGGCCGGTAACGACTACCTCGGGGGTCTTGGATGTGTCATGTATGGGATGCTCGGGACACGGGCTGATTTGGCTTTTGCTGTGAGGATGCTTAGCCGTTTCAGCTCCAATCCGGGCATTGAGCATTGGAACGCTTTCATACATCTCCTCCGCTACATCCTACGGTAGGCGAGACAATCGCGCTTCGATTTCGGTTTCCGGTATCCGAATCTTCGGTCGCGGTTCCTGATTGGGATAAGTTACCTCATAGGAGCACGTCTCTTCAGGTCTCTTCTCGCACTTTTCTATATGATTTCAGAGCTAAAGTGATTGCAAGTGGCCGGCAAGCGGCGGGTACAAACAGGGTTTTGTAGAATACATTGGAAGAGTCATTTGCTGCACATTTCCGAATAGGGGCTATTCGTTAAACAATGGTAAACAGGGATTGATCTCGACGTTCAGAGTCAATTTAGAGGTCTCAAACTCAGGGGAAAATCGGAGTAAACGCGGAGAGTGTGGGAAAAAGTCCGCAAGTCAGCACAAGTCAATACATGGGGTAAGTAATATTTTATGAGGATTTTGTGAGTAAAAGTTTAGTATATGTCCACTAGCATCTCGCCCATATGCAGTGCAAGTGGCATTATTTTCTCGTGGCCATCACTGCTTATGGTATGGACCAAGGGCATAGAGGGGCACACAAGTAACCCGGTTTACCTTCTTTCCAGAGAACCAATTGTCCAACCCATCTGGAGATTCGGTACTAACAGATCTGGTTTGGAGGGAGGTCATAGAACACCCGATGGAGAGGAAGAGGAGACATAGAATGGTTGTTTATTGGATATAATATCTATCTACTCATTGGGTGACTTCCCTTGACGATTAAACAATTATTTTGAATATTTTGAGTCGTTTTGCCGAGATGCCGAGGCAGCTGTCAGGACCCCATCGGACCCAGATCTCACTATTTTCCCTTCTGAGCCCTGTTGTAGATATTAAATAAGTTCGATCTGGAACAGGGGTCAGGACCCCCGTTGTAGATTTTCTGTGACGCCTATGTACTATAATTTACGCGGCCAGAGGCCCTTAGTTACTTCAATTTACCCTGTAGATAATATTCCGTAATACTTACATAATATTAACTACTCTTACTTCTTGCCTCCCATGGTGTGAACCACGAACTCAACGGGAACAACCCGATCGCCCCCCTGGAGGCCTGAGCAAGCGTATAACTGCTCCCCTGCTCTCCAGGGAAACGGAGCCCGGACTCGGGTCACGGTCCCCGAGCGGACGGGTTACATCGGCCGACGAACGTCACTTAGTGACGTTCGTCTCCTCTCTCTCATCGCGAGCACGGCGAGCGCCTCAGGGCTGCTCCCGTGCTCGTAGCGACTACTATACTACTTCAACCCCCCGGCTGAAGCCTCCGAACACGAGCCGCATCACAATGGAGCCCACCGCGAGGGCTTCACCAAGGGTTGAAGACCCCAAAAAGGGCGCGAATCAAAATTGCGCCCAACCAACGGCGCGCTTCAAGAGCGCTGCCTGCTCACTGAAGAAGGTCCCTTAGTACCGT
>JARKIB010000498.1:0-79699 GCA_029378385.1 Mycena metata | reverse complement strand
GGGGACGCCGAGAAAAACCTGCTGTTGACCTTTTCACACCAGGGAATCCTACTCCGGAGTCCTGGGAGAGAGAATCACGGTTTTCATTATGCGCTTCCGTCATCTCGTTATTTGCAAAGCCGCGGAAGAAGATCAGAGATTCAGAGTTCTCTTCTTTCAGATCTCCTTTTGTGGCGGGAAGGAAAGGGGTGATCTTGGGGCAAAAGTCCCCACACATACTAGACCAAAAACGAATTAGTTCCTGGGATAGATAAATCCCCAAGTACGCCCCGTATATATGCAGGAGAAGCAGCAGGAACCGTGCTCGCAGTTGAGAGCCCCGATGTCAAACCGGGATATTTTGGGGTTACCTCTGATCGGAGCGGTCAAAGCGAGAGTTCGTATCCCAGTAAGGAAAATATCCATTTCCGTTAATCTCGGGGATCATAAAAGGGCTGACTTGGTGACTTGAGGCGCGAAAAGGTGTTGTCTTTTGAGTTCAGTGGCTGAGATACGCCGTTTTCCCGTCGTGATGTAATTTTACCGGAATAAAATGGTTGGAATCAAGATTATGAGAGGTGTGTGGTACATATACGGCGGTTAAAACGTAAATCCGGCTGTTCCTGACCTCTTGGACCATTCCAGCACTCACTGATACGCGTAGGCAAGAAAGCAATATCATTGACGTTAAGGAATGACTGTCGTCAAATTTATTGAAGATCCCGCCTGACCCTTACTCTGGTGGACAATCACCCAAAGGAATATACAAGTGGAAAGGTATACCTGATGCGGCTTCGTGTGGACGCGATGCATTTTAGATTCAAGTCAGCACATGCTGTCTCCGAACTTATCGCAACCTCGAAGCATTCCAAGGGACACCCACGAGGCAAAACACAAAATTTGAATTGCCGGAGATCGACGCGACAGCATCTATTGCCATGAAACAGCGACACATTCCTGAAAGAATGACAGGTCCCTCGAATGTCCGGCTCCGATGTCACACAAGTACTTTACAGCGATTGATTTCCGCAGATACAAATACAAGATGATCATTGAAAGATTCACATTCCCCGCCCCCGCGCCCGGGTGGCGCCTCTGCCAGCGAATCCGATGCGGAATGCGCCCCCCATAGGTAACCCGAGTCCATAAGGCGGCTGCATAGGGAGGCTGCGCGCGCCGAGACGTCTGATACGGCTTCCTGGCTCCTCCACAAGCTCCTCCTCAGACTCCTCGTCTTCAGCGTCGGGCTACAAATAGAGTTTGTTTAGTTTGTGGGCTCCATAATGCGGAATCGAACCGACCTGCAGATCAATAACCAACGCCCCTGCACGAAATATTATTTTCGGCGTTAAAAAAGTGGACGATGGAATCGCACCTGTCTGCCAGCCCGCAGCACACGCCGAGAAACAAAACCGATCCTTTGGCGTTTTTCGCGCGTGATCAAAGCGGACCTCTGTCGGGACAGTAGTTTCTGGCAGGTCCCCAATACCGCGATCCAGGGCGCCCAGACGTTGCTCTTCAGTGGCGAACGCCCCCGGCTGTCCAGGAGTCAGCGTAGTCGGATCGCCAGTCCCAATGCTCCGGCAGAGTAGTGACCCCACGTCAACAACTTGCCAGAGGATGTCAATGCGGCATTGTGCCAGTCACCTACAAGCACCGATATGACAGATTTATCTTGAAGAGCGGGGTCGATATGGGGGTCGGTTTCTTCCGTGGTGTCCGTATCGCCCATCAGGACCACGGAGCTCGCGCCGGTCGAGTAGACAAAGAACTTGTAAAAATGCGCCGAAATCTGCACCCGTGATATTGGCGGCGTTCCAGCCAACACAATATATTCGACTCACATGAGTGATCTTCATCGTTTGGGGAGGAACAATGCCGGGACTCTCGTCGGTTGGCGTGAAGGGCGACATGGATCGGACTCGGTCGAGCTCACTAAAATTAGGAAGCTGAAGGAGTCTGTCAGTGTGGTGCGATTGAATGCGCCAAAACCTACATATTTCCATCTGCCAGTGGCGAACGTATGCTCGTTTTCAAGACCCGAAAACAATACGACATGTCCCTGGTTCGTTAATGCGATGAGGTGCGCGTCCAACGCAGCTATCTTGATGATCTTGATTTCCCTCCGCGTCCTCCCCGTCGTGGTTAACTTTGGTAAAGCAGGGAGTGGAGGCAATCTAGTTGGCTCCATTTCAAGCTCCCAAGTCACGCATGGAATCACCCCGTCAGTGGCCTTGGCCAGGAACCGACGTCCCGAATCTTCGTCGAGCGACGCATTCTTGGCTTCGATTTGCTGTTTCATCGTTCCGGACCGGGGCCAGAAAGCAAATACTTCACCCGACTTTGTGAGCAACGATGT
Organism: Mycena metata; assembly: GCA_029378385.1. Lineage (NCBI taxonomy): Eukaryota > Fungi > Basidiomycota > Agaricomycetes > Agaricales > Mycenaceae > Mycena > Mycena metata. The sequence continues at coordinate 77,361 of JARKIB010000498.1, read as the reverse complement.
AAAATCCCATCCACATTCGACTTGAACTGGTCTCGAGTCTCGCAGAAGATGTCGAGAAAAAAGGGTAAAGGGACGGCCCCAGCTCGTAAAGGTCCAGATTTTACTCTTGGCGTCTAGGGCGCAGGCATGGAGTCTCCCACAACTGAATCAATGTTTGTTAGTATTATTTCACCAAGAATTAGTGAACAACTACTTGCCTGACTTCTCTGATGCGAGAGGGAAGCTCGAGACGCAGAGGTGATGGCGCAGTTTTCCCTGGCTCCGAAAAGCCATCGCTGGTCAAAGTGGAGGATGTGCCATTCAGAGTACCTGTGAACCTTGATCGTTAATGCCAGAATAGGACATTTCCCACCGAACCCACCCCACACATAGACGCCTACCCTCGGAATCCAAAGCGTGGAATGACCTGTCAGTGCAAATATGATATGAGAAGCAACGCTGGCCCTGCAAAGATTAAACCATACATTCCCCCCGAACGATGTTTACGACACGGGCGCTTGGGATCCTGAGCTGGGTGGGAAAATGGCACGCCATGGAGGTTGGATTTTGGAAATTTGGTGCCGAGACCAAGTCTCCCGTTGTTTTTTTTCCCTGAAACTCCAGTCAGCCGACGTCGGACAGTGATATTACGACTTACCCCCAGACAAAGACTATCAAGCGAATTTGACTGATATGAGAAAAATCGAAGGTCTCAGAGAGAGAGGTCGTCACCTTTGGGGTTAAAGAGTCCGCTATATATAAATTTGAACCCGCTGACCCGGGCGGTGCCAGCGCCTGAGAAGTTGAAGTCGCTCTGCAATCTTCGCTGCCATAACAACTCATCGGCACAGATAACAGCGAAGAACTGAGGTAGAACAAGCGAGTGAATAGAGTGCGTTAATTAAGGTTGAAACAAGGCCGATATCGCGTACTTTGTTAGTGCAACCTAGACGTACGACGCTCTGGATCGTCATGAACATGAGAAGCTCATCGAGGATTATCTCGATAGGGATGGTTTCGAGGGAAGAGGACATGGTGGCGGGAAGCAAAAGGTTGGCTGGACGCGCAGGCTGCGCAGCGCGTCTGCGGTGACATATTGCAATGACGTCAGGGAGGGACGTGACCGTGACCAATCATTGATGTATTGATTTTGTGACATGCGAACCACCACAGTCGGAATCTCTTTTCCTGCTCGTATCTATTGTGCACGGCACCTCCCCTGTGTTCGCATAATGGCCGGTTGGCCGGGCTTTCACGGAGACGAACGGGTTACACCCGTAAAATGCAACGGACATTCAGATAACGAGTTTACTCACCAGGAGCTGGTTACCCCGCGACTCGGAATAACCGCGAAAGGCACTTGCTCACTCTCCCCAGATCTCACCCCCGGAGATCGATTGGCCATGGCCAACTATTCCCGTATTTCACCACATTTTCTGACGACACACTGTACTGCTGCGCGCCTCAGCTGACTGGCAGAACGGCCCTCTTGTCCAACTTCTCAACATTCAACCATCGCTCTTACTTACTATCTTCATGACAACTTGCCGCCGGTTGGGTCAGGAACGTTCTGAATTCAATTACCTCTCCTCGTCTACCGGGCCAATGTCAACATGAAGACCTACCTATCTGCCCGAATGTCCCCGTCCAGATTGTCCGATTATCCTCGCTGCATTATTTTTATGAAATTGCAATTCCTTTCCAGGGATCCCGCTCACCGCCCTGATCCTGCGGAGTCGCCCATTCCAGGTGCCGTCGGTCGGCGCCCCAGCCGAATAGGAACGCGCCCCCGCCATCTCATTTATTGCGAGCAGTCTCGACGCGAGATGCCTCCGCTTTAGATTCTGATCAGGCGATCCCCCGAATGAATTGGAAAAAAATAATTGAATAAGATGATTGGGCTTTGAACGCCGGCGCACCCACGGCTTGGCATGTGCGAGACGTGTGGGAAGTTATGTAAATGATATCAAATATCTCCGAAACCTCTTAATTCGCGTTTACAGCACGTTCTAATTGGCTGAGACTCCAGCCAATAGCCGACGGGATTTGATTACGGCGCCCACAACCGAGTTCGGGAGGCGCTCTGGAGTCTGGACCGTTCCTCAGTCGGGCGCGCCATGATCGCCCCCTCTTTAATTTACCAAGTCCTCGCGTGCATATACATATGGTGATTCCCTTTCGACACATTCTGTTCGGAATTGCCTGGATCGCGATTTACGATTTGGACGCAGTTTGTTTCCGTCACTCGGAAGCATCCCTCACGTAACAGAAGACCGACACAGCAAGAACCCGGGTTGGCTTGGGAATGGCAAACAGAGTTCGCGAAGCACAAAGAAGCACTCGAAAAAACCGACGAGCGAACGAAGTTGTCGGAATTAATATGCATATTAAACCGCGCAGAGGGTAGAGATATACAACAACGGGTGTCTACGGAGACATACTGAATGTACACTGGTAGTAAGATAAACCGAATATGACAGGAAAAATATACAGAGGATGTACAACTGGGATAAGTTAGCACGCAAGCTATGTGCAGTGAAGATCGAAGGTCGAAAGCCAGGTTATTATACGGATAATTATCACAGCGCAAGAGGAGCAGTGAGACAAGATGGGTTTTGCAGTGGTGGTACAAGATTGGTTTGGCCAAGATTGTTGTTGGGGGAGAGAGTCCATAATTAGGAGCGTGGATACAAGAATTAGTATTCGTCACCACTTTGGTCGAGATTGGACGGATGCCCGCTCCGCGCCTTGTCGTCGTAGTAGGTCTCGGTGGCGTAGCTCTCCGCGACTTGGCCCGACGTGACGAGCGGGGTAAGCAGCATGCTGTCTGGCGGCAGACGGCCGCCATGTTCGAGCGCGAGGGAGAGTGGTACGAGTCGGCCGGTGGGCTCTCCATCATCTGCGCGTGGCTGCTGTCGAGGTATGGGTACGTCGGGTGCGCCGAGAGCGGGGAATGATAAATATCGCGCGAGGACGAGGCCGACCACGGCGCGTTCTGCGGTTGCCGAAAATCTATGCCCGCGCCGTAGCTCTGTGGGTCAATTTCCCCACGGCTCTCCGGGGCGTACCGAAGATGGTCCACACCGTACGATGCATCTTGCCTCAACTGGGGAATCGAGACGGAGAGCGGGGGCGGGAGGGCGGAATTATGCGAAAATGATCTATGGTGGCCGCCACTGTACGGATGGCCGTGGTACAAGTCATCGCGGCGCAGACTCATACTGCGTCGGATCGGGCCAAGTGCGGGGGATTCGTACTCCTTCTTGGCCTTGCGCCATTGTTTACGCAGTTCTTTGAATTCTGAGAAACGACGATCAATATTATTTCGAGAAGCCCGAGGCCAAGGCGCTTACCGTTCGGACTCCGCTTTGCGCCGTGCTTTTGCATCTGGACGTGGGCGTTGAGGTGGTTGAGCGTCCCATACGCCTTGTTGCATTCGGGCCACTTGCAGTGGTAGAGACGCTCGATCTCGTCGTAGCGCCGCCGCGGGCGCTTCCGGACAGCGTTCCCGGGGAGTGCAACAAAAGAATAGGTCTTTTTGTTACTCGGATCGGGCGGGTCTCCCTGGGCACTCTGCGATGGCGGCGGCGGCAGCACGGCAGGAGCGGTCGACGAAGAAGACGTGCTAGTGCCCGGGGGAGAAGGGCCGTAGGGGTCCTCGCCGCGGACCGCGTACTGCATCGGCGGAGAGCCCGAAATACCTGAAGCGAAGGACTGGAAGGGGGAGACGTCGAGACGATGCTCTTCGACGTCCTGTTTCCAGTCTGGATGGGTGACGGCGGGCGAATAGCCGTGCCGGAGGGAGCCGAGACTGGCGACGCGCGAGAGATAGGGCGACTCGGGAGAGTGCGGGGACGACTGCTCGTCGTAATTATTAAAGCTGTACTGTTGGGCGCGGGGGGGGAGGTACGGAACAGTGGGCTCGGACATGCGGCGTTGGTCAAGAATATTATTTGTGGTTATTTTAGGCAAGAGACCATAACGAGGCTGGCGATCAGCGAGCGAGTCGAGACGGGTGCCGGACGGGTAGGCCGAGATCGGAAAGCGATCCTGGGCATGGGGGGCGCTCAGCGGCTGGGGCGCGTCGATGGGGGCCGGGGAGGGCGCGTGGAAAGAGGGGGCGCGTCTGAGATCATTGGAGTATGGATACGGGGCAGCATAAGACGCGTTGGAGTCGTATATGGCCGGGGGGGAGCGCGAGTGACGGGTAAGATAGTGGTAGTTGGGCCCCGAGGGCGAGACGGGGGAATCGTCCTCCACGGTGCCGGACGAGGGACGCGAGAGAGGGTCGGTGCTGTCTGCGACGAGACGAGAGAGTTCTTCAAGGAACAAGTGGGAGGAGCGGGGGACAGTGTTGGGGTCTGCGGGGAGGAGTTGGTGCAGACGGGGGAGGGGGGGCGGGTGCTGGTGGGAGAGCATTGGGGAGGGGGCGCAATGGGCGGCGCTTTTGAGTGTCTGCAGGTCATTTGAGAAATAAGAAATAATGCCGCGATATCCGTTTTCGGGTCCTGCTCGATCTAAGATCCATAGTCCGACACATCACTTTTTGATAGATCCCTTTCCAGAGTGTCCTTCCAGAAATCCCAGAACCAGCCCCTCCGCTGCCAACCGCCTTCCGCCTTCCGTCACCGCTCCAGTCGCACAATACTGCACACCATACTTATTTATCCAAAATATTATACTAAATATTATACCTCCAACCCAACATACCCACACCCACCGTGCCTGACCCCCCACATCGGGCACTTTGTTCCGTAATTCCCCTCCGGCCGTTCATCTTTTGCGACAACCCCCTACGGGGCCTTGCATTCAGTTCGGGCCCGAATTCGGCCTGCGCATCACCAGTCTCCGCCCGAACCTCCCGGCTGTTCCACAGCCCATCTATCGCCATCCCGCGATCCCGAATCTCAAACTCTGTGTGTCCACCTGTTTATTTCTCTCCTCCAAGAACGGAGTTTGAAAGGTGACATGGCACGGGCCCTGCACGCTGCAAAAGGACATATAACGCGATGGATGTTTGACGAGATCTGTCCGACTATTCAAGATCGCTGTCTTGTTCGCCGGTACTCCCGAGTTGCCTAGGAATACGCTTCCTCGATAGCTGCAGTTGGCACCCGAACAGCCGGTTAGTCGCGCGCAGGCGACCACAAATGACGATGCACACCGAGATTCCTGCCAGTGATGCGAGATTTGCAGCGGCGCAGTGTTGACAGTGACAACGGCGGGTGACAAGACCAGATACACAATCCATCCTCACGTGGGGAAAATACAAAGGATAGACCTTCCGAGTCCCGTAGGGTTGATATTGCGACCCCGACCAGACGCAAAGGCACCACGAGGAAAATGCCTCCGCGGCCAATATAAATTGACCTTGACCGAAAGGGAATCCATTTGAAATTGATTCGGATTATGGCGGGTTGGGTTTGACATTGGCCAGGAGACAGTGCCTGACCCGACTTGGAGAACGAGAGAGTCGAGACTTGGAGCTGATTGGAGCGGGGGGGGCGGGCAGGCAGTGCAGTTGCAGCGAACGCTCGGAGCAGAGATGATCAGGGGTTTGACATCAATGAATGCAAGCGGGGGTGGTCCCAAAAAGGAATTGGCCTGTAAATGGGGCGAGGGTCTCATGACAGACGAGTCTGGCCGCCGGCCGGTAACCGACGTTTGCAGGAATAACCGACCCGCAGCGGGGGCGGGACCTGGAATCAGGGGGGCGCGCTCGACATATCAAATTCGACAAGGCAGCCCGAGGAGGATAAATGGAAAGATAGAGAGGTACAAGTTACAGAACGACGTTGGCAAAACTTGTGCTTGGCCACAACAGACCGGCAAAAGACAATATCCAGCGTTGACGTTAAGGAGGCTGGTCGATGATGGTGGGGTCCAAGTTAGGTAGCGTTGCCGGCTTCCGGCCCGGATTCCACCTTTGCTCTCGCTGTCACGACGTCCATGGCTCGAGCAACCCGCGCAGCCCAGCCGACGAAGAGCACCCGCCGTTCCTCTCGCCTTCGATATCATCAAGGTCTGCTTCCACGTCTATCCCCTCCGCTCTCCCTCACTCGGTCTCTAGAAATTAAGAATAATGCAGTTGTCGAGATTCAGCAGCGACCTAAAGGTCGTCGTAAGCCGCTAGACTCGTCTCCGTCGCTCCTTGAAAGCACTTCTCTTTGCTCCTCTGAACCACTTGACAAGCCATATGACCATCGCCGACGATCTTCACGCATCACGCCATCTGAACTCCTCCGCCGTGAAGCCGCGCTGCAGTTCCGCGAGGCCGAATGCAAGCGCCGAGCCGACGAGCTTGACGAGCGCTCTTTGTCCGTCTCGAAGAAAGAGGACGAGGCCTCCACACTCATGTCTCAGATCGCAACACGCGAATCGAAGGCAACCCTAGCCCAGCTCGAGGAACACTTTACGTGTGCTCTGTGCGTCCTGTCCTCGGACTCTCACCGTCGCCGCCGCCCCCTGACCTCCCCGCGCCCAGGTGCTACGAAATCATGGCCCAGCCGTATTCTCTCAATCCGGGGCAATGCGGTCATACCTTTTGTGCCCTCTGTATAATCCGCCATTTTTTCTCGCGGCTGCACAAACCCTGCGGGGGTTGGCACGAATCCGTCGACTGCCCGATGTGTCGTGCCCTCCTCGTCATCACCCCGGATCGCGTCCCACGACTCGGTACGCGTTGATAGCATTTTGTGTTTATTTCCCCAAACGCTGATTACATCCAAACAGACATCACTTTCCCATTTGTGAGTTCACTACCGGCTTCTTTGCCCGGTTGGCACGCTCAATTCGTCGATTCTTCCCAGGTGCCCAATAGGACGGCCGCCGCTGTGTGTGAATCGATGATAGAGAAGCTCTCGCAGTCCTCTGCCGGTTCTGGCCTAGTCGTCAAGCGTGAGGAGAGCGAGGGTAATTGGCCAGGCTCCGAATGGGAAATGGAATGGGGCCGCAAGAAGGGCAAATCAAAAGAAGAGGAGGAAATGGAGGAAGAGAATGCCGACTTGGCGGGTTGGCGGGAGGGTGGAACTTTGCGGACGGAATGGATAAAGAAGGACAGGTGAGTCTTTTTTGGCAACTAATCACATCTATTTATTTTTACCGTGTTGATAGAGAGGGGAAGAAGGAAATGACCCACCTCCTCAAATATTGGACAACGATGCGTTCCCAGGACTTTCTCGACCTAAAACAGAAGTTGGGAGTTTGAACACTGGCGAACAATTTTTTTCGATTGTTGCTCTGTCTTTCCGTCCACTCTGTCTCCGATCGACCTCTCTCACCTAGTGATCATCCCCGACTCTAGCGCCGACGGGCTCCTTCACTTCCTCTTCGATCATCCGCGATAATCTCGATCCCAATTTCCCGCTCTGGCGGAGCATTAGGTCCCGTAGGAGCGCGAACTACCACTGATATCCGGCCACACCTATTCGCATCTCAGCATCCGCTTGTACATATTCCTGGGACTTCTTTCATACTCGGCCTCGTCATCTGTTATACTACGCCCATCCATCCCATGTACTCCTTGTAAACTGCAGCTTCGGCTGTACATCATCAACTTATCCTTCGTATCAAGAATTACTTGAACCATCCACAATCAATGCCCGGCAATCACGCATATCGTCTCCCTCTCGCACAAGAAATCCGATACTTTTCTCGACTAGTAGCTGATCCGGGCTTGCTTTTGCCGTATCCACTCTGACGACAGACAATTTCGGGCACTCCTTCCTTCCTTCCGGTCTTCTTGCATCTCGCACTCGGTTCTTCGCTGTTCTTCGTCGCCTACTGTAACGTTAATTCTCTCGTTAACCCCCCTCTTGATCGCCTCTGCTCTGCTCCCGCATTGATATTTTTTGCATCCGCCGCCTTTTATCCGCCCTGATTTTTTCTATTCTTCTACCGGCGCTGCTGAATTCAATATAATATCTACAGGGTGCGGCGATCCCCAACTCCTGCCAGATTCAGGGTGGAGTCGTGTCGAATGGTCCGTTCCGTTTACAAAACCTAATTTCTGGGGTGTTCATGAATAGGCATTTACTTGATACTTCTGCGGGAGTTGTTGATGCTGGTGCGTCTTTCGGGCGCCTGTTCGCTGCCTATATTGTCCTCTGCAAAGATGGCAGGTGTCCTGCAAGGCCCCGTGCTTGACGATGCTCGGTCGGGTCGGTCACATTTCCTCTATCTCTGACACCATGTCCGAGGCAAACCGTGATGATCAGGATGGAGAGCGCCCTGCCTGTCTTCGTCGCTTGGTGTTGCTGCTCGTTGCCAGTTATTTCGCCCCCGGGTGCCATGTCATCAGTTTGTTTGCTTCATTCACAGATTCGCTTTTTTCGAGCGACGTCAAAGTGTTGCCTTTCTCGCGTGGCCGACATTGCGCATCTGACGGTAAATCTCCCGCTCTGAGTCTGGGTCTCGATACAGCTTCAGGTTCGGGTACGTGCGTCAACCCCATTCATCTTCCTTGGAAGTGAAGACACGGGCGGGATGCACCATCAGCACCCCGCTTCGGGATCTCCGTTGGTTATTATTCGGGGACCTATCACATCGCCGTATACATTTGAGCTGCGTTGATGTAGGGCAGGCCTGATCACCGGACTGTGGCACCCCCGCCGTTTAACCGACGGATTCGTGTTTGTATGTATCGGCAAGTATTCATTTCCACACCTTTGTTGATGTTGAAGACGTCAATAAGTAGCGAATACAACCGGATGCGAATGTAGGTGCCAATTTTTGCTTTGCACTTTCACTGGCAGCAACTCGACATCCGAGCATGTCCAAAAAATTACCAAACGCGGAAATTGGCGTTGGTGTGAATGGGAACGGAAGCTTACGTTGTTTGCTTCCAGGCTTATCCAGACTAGAGTAGATCACTTTCAATTATGACACGCGAATTTCATTAAGTAGACTTTCTCATGAAGAAACCCGGAAGCCATTGGTTACTTAGAATCCCGACTTGGACAAAGTATTGCATGAGAATTCTGAGAAAGCTGTGCACGGCGTCAATCACTGCCCGCAGTCAAGAACCGACGGGCGCAGTAAGTCTTGTCCTGAACCCCCATTGCGCAGCGTACGCCAGAATGCTAGACCGACAACGCCCCACGAACGGTGAAAAGGTTCAGGCTAGTACAACTTGTTCGGCGGACTTCTTTGAACCACCCGACTGATGGAGAACCGCAGGTTACCGGTCCTCCTGCTTACAATGGAGAGCAGTTGGCTGGTTACAGTGGGTCAAAGCCACCACAGTTTGAGCCACAGATGGTGGCAGTGGCATCGTCATCTCGTTCATCTGCCACTGCGACCGAAGTAATTCCCTCGGGTCCTTTCACTACTCTTTCCCAACAGACTCGATTCGCGGATATAAATGGCCCGTCTACGTTCTTTTTTGTTGCGTTGCCAAACGTTGAACGTGCAACAGGCACGCACTATATCAAACCGAAGAATTTAAACCAGGAAGTGCCAACGCGTAGAAAACAGAAACGAAAGTTTAGACCGATTCCCGACGCGGTGTTTCGATCAAGGCGTGGCGACGTTTCGCTAGATCTTGCTACGACTGGTTATGCCAGCGAGACTCCGAAAGCAGTTGTCGTAGTATCTAGCAAGTCCGGGAACATCAGCTTAAATCTAATATCCGGTGGAGACATCAAACCTCGTTTTGATCTCGAGGTCGAGACCCACGGCGTGAGTGCTAAAACCTACCATTTCGGGGATCGGCTAAGAGATTACAGGGGAATATCATTCTCTTCGTTCCTTCTACGTTCTCGGGCGCAATCCAACTGCACACGAAGACTGGTGACCTCAATTTTTTGCCTGGGCTCGCGTCTGGGATGCACGTTGTGAAGTCGACGGACACCGAATATCTCGTGCTCGTTGGGAAACAGCAGCCGCTTGGCTCGCAGACACCATCTGATTTTTGCCGACTGCGAACGCGGACCGGCAACATTATTGTGGGCGAGAGAGGCAAGGACCAACCCTACGTAAAGTCGAGCAGCATTTGGGATAAGCTGACTGGGCTCTTTCGATGACGATATGCCTTACTTTTTTCCATCTCTAACACGGTGATACTGCTCAGTTTTCTGGCGTATGTGCGGTGCGATGGAGTTCAGCAAATCTCGTTCCTCCGATCGCTCGATTTTATGAACAGCGGTTGTCCGCCCATTTTTTTCCCTGCCGCAACTGCTTACTGTAGCTGTACGAATGTTTTCAGCAGTATTCGGTCCTTCAACTTGAAATTGGGACCCAAAAAGCCATCGGCGACAATTAATTGGGTGCCATACAAAGCTTGCACGTCTCGAAGAGTTACTACCAGAGCAATAATGCAACTGAACCCGATGTGTTTGAATTTCTTGCTTTGAAATTCAAATGACATCCATAAATTCTTTCACGCAAGAAGGCTGGCAGAGATTTTGCTGGGCACACCAAGGGCACACCAGAAGAAATTGTGTGAAGAGGTTTCCGAAAACCAACCGTGGGAACCCTCGGTGATGCTGCTGTCAGATCTGACACACGCTCCTTACGGCATCTCCGCATCTCAACGAACAACCACAATGATCGGCATGGCAGTGCGAGCCAAAAGGCTAAGCGACTGCGCCTTCACCTCCTCCACCTCCTCCACTTCCTCTACCACAAAGTAATGCTCGTCGACAGCAAGCGTCCACCCGAGTCGTCAACGGTACTTGTCCCTAGTCAATTCTGTCTCCTCCGTGTTGATATAATCTCAAGACTGAGCCTCCAACTATTGAAGTTGAAGAACCCCCACCATATTCGCTGGGAGGCGAGGCGAGCTCCAGCTCACGCTCAAGAAGAGCCAGTGTTTTACCTCCTCTCCCCCCGGAGGCTTTCGTGTCTCAAAAATCATTGGGATCGCCTTCTGTTGTCACAAGTCCAGAGAGTCGTCCATCCCCTGTTGTTCCGGGTCCTTCCTTCAGTCAGATTCGATTGGACACGCATTTTGCCGACATAACTGGTATGGGATGTACTTGTGTCTCCGTTGATTGTTGACCGACCATCACAAGGCACTTACTATGTTGACCCAAAGCCGCCGATTACCCAACTCAGTAACAAGGGCAAAAAGTCTCGTCGTGCTAAATCCACTCCGGATGCCATATTTCGCTCGCGCAGCGGCAAGATCATACTAGACCTCGCCACAACGGGGCTTGTCGGCGATGTAGCAAAAGCGACTGTGGTCGTTGGCTCCAAGTCCGGAAATATTACTTTGAATCTGCTTCCCGCAGACGAAAGTCGGCCCCGCTTTGACCTGGAAGTTAAAAGTCGTTCTGGTGAGTTGATACCTGGCCGCTCCCCGCGAATGCGACTCCTCACATGGGATCAGGAACAATCGTTGTTTTTATACCCAAGACCTTTGCCGGAGCCATACAACTGCGAACGAAGTCAGGGAACTTGGAGTTCCTCCCGGCCATAACGAGACAAGTCCAGGCCGTAAAGGACACTGATCAAGAATCACTCGTGCTCTTCGGAAAGCAGAATGGTCCTTCGAGTCAACTCCCCTCTGACTTTTGCAATATCATGTCGGATTCTAGTAAGCAGGCTTCAGTCTCTGTTACCTGTGGCATCACTTACGCGTATGTCCAGGTAACATTATTGTTGGTTTGAGGGGGGAAGATACATATGTCGAAGAGCCAGGGCTCTGGCAACGTCTTGGCGGATTTCTGAAAGGTGACAGTAAGGAGGAGCAGCGTTCGAGGGCGTCATCCAGGCCTTCCTCGCCTTCGTCGTAATTTATTGTAGCTGTTAATACGGACACGACGCATAATATGTTCTTTCCTTTTCAGGTCGGGGTAAATCACTCCAACTTACATCATCACCGCCCATGGCGCATGATCGCGGCCGCGCTTGCTCTGCAACCGATGTTTCGATTCCGGGTGGGGATCCGCAAAGAATGATGCCGGCGTCCGACGTTGACCCTCTTCCTTCTCCTTCAAAATGTCTGGTCTTCAGGCTGGCTGCTTTGGTGCTTTGTTTCGGCGAAAACAAGTCTCCGGATTACAGTCGCCACGCGATGCTCGCCAAATATCTCACAATGAAGAGACTGCCGTGGGATCGCGTGCGTTCACTGAATTGAAGGTCATTTCTTCTGCATTTTGCCCGACCCTGAGCGACGTCGAATGGATTTTAGCATAATTATATAACTACCTGTGATCACTCTTATGGCGACGCGTCGGAGTGGTGGCTACACAGCGATACCAAACCACCTGCGTACTCTCTCCAGGTGGATTCCAGTTTTTCTTCGATAATTGACGAAAAATTGGATGGAGTCTCCCCGCTGCTCCGGAAACTCAGCCTGGACATACATGGTGCGCTCAATGTACAATGCAAACCGTCGTACCAAGTCTCATCGCCACTCCAGCCCACCCAGAAGTGGCATTTACTGAGATGCCCGTCTACATCTTTACGCTCAGGGCTTTTGCTGACGATTACTCCTTCTAGATTCGCTCACGATGTTCTCACATCGTTCATGGCCGCGCACGGATTTACTGTGACCAAGAATTATCTTGGTCTTGCTACCGCCTTCAGAGCGGAATTTACTCATGGAAAAGGCGGCCGTGTTCTTGGAGTTAACTCAGGTGGGAAAAGAAAACTCTCTTTCGATGCTTTAAAACTCAACATCGACAGAATACGACGCGTTAAAGGGCATCGGCAAGTCTCTCAACCGACGTTCAGTGCTCACAATAACCTCATGTAGGCCACGCATGTGGACACAACTTGATAGCGGTGCGTTTTCTAGAAAGTTTCGATACCAACCGGCTGAGTTCCGTTGGCTTGGTAGACCAGTGGTTGTGGAGTGGCTTTGGCCGTTAAAGCGGCTCTAGAAGCCCACAATATTCCTGGCAAGGTGGTTTTACTCGGAACTCCTGGTACAGTACACCTTCTTTTCCTTACAGAAAATCGTATAACCCGACACCAACATAGCTGAGGAAGACGGTGGGGGTAAGGTCATCCTCCTTGAACGGGGTGGGTATAAAGAAATGGATATCTGCGTGATGTGGGTTCGATTCTGCAGACAAAGGTCACTTTTTCAGAATAAAAAAGGTGTCATCCTGCCCCCGGTCCGATAAATTCGGCGAATCTTGGAGCATCTATCGCGGTTCAAGCCATTAAAGTCGAGTATGCCGGACGAAAGTAATGCACCAGTCACGTACCTCTTCTCTTCTCCGAACTCACGTCGTTTAGTGCCCATGCCGGCGCAGCCCCATGGTAGGGAACGAACGGTCTTTCTTTTCGTATCGGCCCCTAATTCCCAGTCCTTCTGCCGCAGGGAAGGCACGAATGCACTAGATGCCGCCTTTTTAGCCTACTCTAGTATTTCCGTGCTTAGGCAGCAGATGCGTCCAGATCACCGTGTCCACGGAATCATAGAAGGAAACAACGACTGGCTTCCGAACGGTACCCATCTGTGTCGCACCGATTCTTTAGCTAATAATGCGCAGTCATCCCCGACTACGCCAGAATGCGCTGGCTCGTTAGGGCACCAACTTCGTCTGATCTGACGGCTTTCGTTGAACGCGTGAAAAACTGCTTTCAGTAAGTTCCTCTCTCACAATACGTTAGCTGTTTCTTTATTCTCTCAAAGAGCAGCTGCACTCGCTACTGGCTGTGAAATCAAGTTAACATTGGATTCCCCGTATCTGGACTTAAATCAGAACCAAGTCCTCGGTATGAATATATTGCGTTGAGGTCGTGTGCATCCTTTACTACTCCAACAGGTCAGGAATTCTCCGACGTCGTGTTGAGGCGTTTCGGTATCGTCACAAGTGCAGGGGCGGGATCTGCGTCGACCGATTTTGTGAGTCTCTGGCAAACATCATCTCCCCATGCGTCTATCTGATGACACCTGCTTAAAGGGCAATGTCTCCTATGGTACGTACATCCATCCTGAAGCGCTTCCAATTTAATGCAGATTAAACCATGTGCGCATGTGCGCAGCTCTTCCCGCTCTTCATCCGGGATTTGCCATTCCAACAGAACCGAACGGGGGTAATCACACTGTCGGATTCGCAAAGGCGGCCGCAACCCGGGAGGCGCATGAAGCCGCCATGCTCATTACCAAAGGCCTTGCGCACACGGGCTTTCGTGCCCTGCACGATGACAACTTTTTCAGACAGGTAAGCGCTCCCAGTCAACTTAACGACCGAACTCGCCTCTAATTTCACTTCCCTCATTCCTATCTCGCAGGTTAAAGCATCATTCAACACATGACGGATTTTTGTCGTCAATCTATCTAAGTTCTAAATATTCATAACATATTGTTTGAATCTGAACAAAGTTTTTGGCGTACACGATCCGAGAGCATCGGACACGAAGAATTGTTGAATTAATGCATGCCGTCTTGATGCGCGAAATCTCGTCTACATCTGCTATCTTACTACATGCGAGGTCTGTTTTCTAAGCGATGATACATGCCTGAATAAATGGAACAACAAGCTTTGTTCGTCTCCCGAACGTGTATATGTCAAAAGCGATACTTATGTAGATACGTGCGTGGCGGCGGGCTCTGACCGTCAACTAAGTGGGGAACGTCGTTCGCTTAACGGCGCGCTCAGATCGGCGCGTTTCGACAATCACCCACGACGGTTAATATGCTTGTACAGCAAGGAGATCTATGTATTGTCGCAGAAATCAAGCTCATTATGGACACCATATATATGTAAGTATGAAGTTCGCATGCTCCTAGGCCTTCCTAGGCGGAGGGAGGCGTAGCGAGGCCCGAAGGGCCGCCCGCCTTCTCCTGTTCCTGCCTGAGCATTTGTTCCCGCCGCGCTTTCGCTGCTCGTGTCGACGTTTGCTTCGCCTTTGGTGCCGCTGCTTCAGCGACCATTCTACGATAGCGTTAGCGGAGAACGATATAAACACCAACATCGATCGAGCATACCTCTCAAGTTCCCGGCGTTCCTCGTCCGACTCGTCAGGTATTGTAGACTTGAAGATGGCGCCGGTAATGAGGAGGCCCTACGAACTGTGAATTCAGTATGTCGTTCCGAATGGGAGGGAGGATGTAACCTTGGCTCGGTTATACAACACTACATCCGAGGCTTCAGGGTCCTTGAGAACATTGTCGACGACCTGAAACCAATGAGATTGTGTTCAAGATGAGATTGGCGTTTTCTCACTCCACGCAGGACCTGGACCACCTCTAGGCGAGCGCCTCGCCATGACGCAAGCATGATCTGAACGGCATTAACTGACAGAATCTTTGAACAACGCAAATTAGTACCTTCCCGGTTACGTCCATCTCTAGTGCCCGGAGTTCCTCCTCTCCGAGTTCCCCCTTGGCTTGTTGTTTCTCCATTTCCTGTCAAACCGTGAGTAGATGCTGGCCGTTAAAGAAGGGTAGATCGCACCAGCATCAGGTCTCGGACACTCAAACTTTGTGCATTATCTCAGTGAAAAATCGAATCATAGGAACGTCAACATACGCGCTGCCAATGACGCCGAACACATCTTTCACCAGATCAGTTTTCTCTTTTAAACGCGAGAAAAAGCCGGGACTGTAAAGCGCATTAGTTGCTGGGTGAAGACTCAAAGTCCGGGCGGCGCATACATTCCCAGAAACTTCTTGGACTTCATAAAGCTTGATGCCTTCATTAGATACACGTTCCCAATGGCATGTAAAAGCTGAGCGCAGGTTTCGTCAGCCGAGCGGCGGTACAGGTCAACGACACGAAACGCACCTCGACCCCGAAGCTCTCCAACTTGAGGTCATCCGCCTCTCGCTTCATCTTCTTCTCGAACGCCTGAGTCTCAGGGTCGTCCTTATCCCCCGGATTTTTGGCCTCCACAAACGGTCGTAGTCGCTCGATCATTTTGGCGGTGAGCATGGTCACCCGCGCCTCCATGACCCTCTGCCGTTCGCGTTCTTGCTCACGAAGTTTCTCCTTCTGCTCGGGCGTCATCTTGCCGCGTTTCCTGTCTTTCGACGCTGGTGATAACGGCGCGTCGGCTTCTGACTGCATCGTGATGCTCGAGGGTGTGGATGCATAACTAGGTGGAGAGGGCGACGACACTGGGGGAGTAGTTTTACCGCCCGGCGGTGGTGGTGTAGTCGCGCCAGAGCCGAGCGTGGATTGAGTGGCTCCGCCGACCGGGGTCGACGACCCCTCATTCATGGCCTTTTCCACTTCAATCCTCTCATCGTCCGACATCATCGTAGTAGCCGTGGCAGTCATGTCCTTCAAGAGTGAGATTTCGCCAATCTAACTGGTATTTCGGCGGATGAAAGACTGTTTTGGGTAGATGGACGCACATAATCCACGAACCGTTCTCCACCAAAAACGTTTGCGAAGAAACCGGCAGCATCCTCCATGTTTACTCCGCCCTCCTTGTCCACCATTGTTTTCCCATTCTTGTCGTACACTGCGCGCAGATTCTTTGGGAAAGTCAGAGCTTAACCTCATGCGGCACAGCATCACCTACGGAGTCGGACAAGACCTGGTACGCTTTACTGGTGGCAATCAATTGAGCGGTAGATTCATAATGCGCATTTACTGGCTGACCTTATGTCCTTGAACTATCGGTGGTATTATCAGTCCAAGTTTCACCGAAAAAAAACAGAAAGTTGTGAGCGAACCTTCTCCTCTGCATCGGCCGATTTGTTCTTGTCGGGGTGGTACTAATGATTCATGTAAGACCGTGCACAATGCGCGATTGAAGATATGGGTTACACCTTCATCGCCTGCTTCCGGTATGCTTTCTTCAGGTCTGTGTCGTCCGCCTCTGCGGACACACCAAGCTGTGTGGCGTTAGAATAGAATGGATTGGAGGGTCAGGCAAACGCACGAGGTCATAATATTCCATATCTACAGGCGCCATGATGCACAAGGTCGTTGAGTCGTTAGTAGAAAGAAAGGTACGCGGAAGAGCACAGCAGAAAGAGGATCAATGCTGATCTCGTCAGACCGCTGACTCACCCGCCAATCCTGGCTTCTTACCTTTCTGAGTTGTTTCTGAGCCCTTTAATTTGGACTTTAATTTTTGGCCAGCCTAAAACCAATACAAAAGCATATATTTAACAATAATGTCAAGACACTACAAATTCGTCGAGAAGATCTTCTATTTTTGCGTTTTTCCAGCGCGCTTCCGTCACCAGAAAAGCGTCCGGCAGCATGTGGTCCGCATTTCCAAGGATCATTTGGGCAACATGTGCCGCAGAGAGATAGGCGTGTACCATTCCTTCTCCCGAGTAACCAGCGCATATCCACTCACCAGGCGGCGCGAGTTGATTCAGAGAATGCTCCTGCTTCTGTTTCGATGGCGCCGGTCGACCACTGACTTTAGCAGGTAATCGCCCGACCCAAGGTCGGCCATCGGCAGACACCCCAAGAATGCCTGTCCACAGTTTCTTGACTCTTCCTTCCTCGGATTCTTCGCCAGAGGTCATCGGTTTATCCGTTGGTTTGTCTCTTCCTTCGGCGCCCCAGCCCCCAAAGTACAAGCTAAGAGCCCCGCCGAGATATGCACTGGTTTGCATACTGCAGCCGCGGTCATCTGCGACCCCGACCTCGTCCATGAACGCCTGCTCTGCCACCTCGCCATGTGCGAGGCCGCCGCCGAACATGAACTCTGCCGCTGGAGGGGGGTACAGCGACTGCTCAGTCACGGGCGATGTAGAGGGCTGCTGCGTCAAGTAGTCGTATCGACCCCCACCATACATGACGAATGACCGAGTCCCCAACCAGTTATTGGCGCCGTTATCAGTCAAAGTGAGAACTGAATCACCCGCACCCGCCGGAGGACTTGATTCCAGTTGAGCGTGAGTCCCTTCAGTCCGTCCGAGACCCAGCCCCGGTCTCTGAGCACTCATGTGCGCTCTGACTGGAACTATCTTCCCACGCATGGAAGGCAAGAGATGGGACGCCCACCCGTTCGTTGCATGAACGACGTGACGCGCCTGTATGGTGCCCTTGTTCGTCAAAACAGCGTAGACGCCGTCCTTCGAACGGGAAGAAGATATTGAGAGGCAAGGTGTGTGCGTGAATAATTGAAAGCTGGTAACCATGAGTCGAAAGATAAATACGCAACGATAAAGATGCAGACCTCTTGGGATGCGAACCAAGAAGCCGTGAAAGTATACTAGTCACGAAACGGTAGGGGTGTATCGCACCCGCGGTAGTGGCAATGGCCCCCACGACTGTTTTCGCAAATTGGAGGTCCTACGAATCTGAGGTGAGCAATGGTCCAAAAACAAACACGGAAAACACCTACCTTGACACATTCCTCGGCGCCTGCGACTCTCCACGATTTCCGCTGTTCGGGCATCTCGTCGAGGTATGCGTTCAGGTTTTGCACCGCGAGATCAAACATCTCTTGGTTGAAAAAGACATCGAACGTCTCCACCGCGCGACACTGACTGTCCGCGAGGATTCTTTCATCCTTGCTCACCTGTATGAGCTCAGCAATATGGGCGAATCTAAATTTGAGGATTGATTTGGCCATTTCGGCACCGTGTTTCTTCTTCAATGCAGCATAGTCGTGATAGATAAGCGGTGTAACATGCCCGCCATTTCTATTAACTATAAGAACAAACCAAATGGAAAAACGACCCGACGAACCGGGCTGTCGCTCCAGAACAAGCGTCCCTGGCATCGAGCATGACAATCAGGGGCGCATTCTTCGTGTCGAACTGGGTCAACAGCGTCCGTGCAACCGCAGTTCCCGTAATGCCGCTTCCAATAATGACAATGTCGGCTTCAGAAGGTAGGACCGCGTCGGAGCCGTGCTGCGCTATAGGCGAAACCGGGATTGCCCAGTAGGAAGTCGACGGGTTTGAAACCGGCAGTCCAGGAGTTTGTTTCAAACGTTCGTTGACCTCTTTGTATACAGCAGAGATCGCCCGGAAAGATTGCCAAGTCAACCGCAAACGAGAGAACGCGCTTCCCATTTCACGGGTGAGAGTGTTCTAGGAGAATGTCCCATTTTAGCATGTCGGAATGTTCATTTGTCCTGCCGCAGTTTCGGCAATCACAACAGCGCCAGATTAGTACTTTCTTCGACCCTCTTTCTCGAGTAAGTAATGCCAAATTCTGGAATGCTTTTTGCGAATCGCTGACAATTATTCCAGTAATGTTACTCCTAGGCGCGAAGGTCCTTCGTCTGTGCCCTGTCATATCTTCCACCGCGAGCCTCCTCTGGGCGTACGACGAGTATGCCTTCTTCAGCGCCTGGATGAACCCAACGTATCGCGCCCAGGCCGACGCCTTGCTCCCTGCCTGGTTCAAAACCTGGGCGCCGAAAGGAACACGCGTCTTATTCACGAGCTTTCCAATCAGCCTCGCAACTGGAATCGCTACGACCTTCACGCATCGGGAAAGCCTCGAGGCTAGCGGCGCGCTGAAATGGTACTGGCTCGGCGTTTTCTTTGCGTTTGCGCATTTCTTTTACGGGCCGACTGCGCTTGGGTTGCTAAAGGCCATCCGAGACGGAGAACCGAACGGGCAGACGACCATATCAATGGGCAAATGGCTACGGATGCATAGACTGAGGACGATCACCACAGATCTCCCTGCTTTCATTTGCTTTACTATGGCAGCAGCCACGGAGATGTAGAAAGACAGAAACATGGTTCAGGGAGGTGCGCTTCAAATATCTGTAAACATTTTAATTCCAAGTGCAACTTCCTTGTCTTTTCTGCTCTGGATCTTTCAGCCTCAACTTCCTTGTTCACCGCCGAAGCACCGATTTCGATGTTTGTGCTTGGTCGCTGGGGATATCTTCGGTCGAGACAACATAATGAGACGCAGCAAAGCAGAAACTGTTTCTCCCTGGCCACTGGTAAACCGATGCCTAATTTACAGAATTATACCTAATGTGTGGAATACAGGTGACAACGAGGATGGTCGAAAGGAAAGACTGTGGTATACAACGAGCATGGTCAAAAGTGGGCTTCCCTCATGGCGGTGTCTTTGGCATTCGCGGAAGGAACGCTGTCATGGTGACTAGATGGCAGGCTTGAGCAGGGGCTTGAGCATAAAAAAGCGCAAAAACGCACAATACGCAGGTCTTCGTTTGCATCCTGCATCAGTTCCACTACGCGCGCGATGCTGGGGCGCGCCGAGGGGTCGTGCGTCCAGCATTGTTGTACAATCTCCCACATCGCGTCGGACATGAGGTTCTGCCCTGTCGCATCGCAAGGCCGCGCTGGCCTCTCGTGAGCCATGACGCGTAGCATCACCGCCGCATCATGAGAGATATCGCTGAATGGGGCCTTGCCGGTGTAAAGCTGAGGGAGAATGTTCATGATGGTCTTTGTCGAAGCAAAAACACCGAACGCACCTCGACGCAAACAAAGCCGAAACTGTATACATCGCTGGCGAAAGTTCGCTAGGCCAGTGACGGTGAACAACCCATATCGTGAGAGGGCTACTGAAATTTGTTACCTGGAATTCCTCGAGACCACAGGACTGCGGATAGTGCAGTTCGGGACCCATCCACCGCACAGAGCCGCCGTGGTGTGAAGTGTGTGTAGCCGCCGTAGCGTCCGAGAAGACAGCGAGCCCAAAATCCGCGAGGTGTGCGTGCCATTCGTCGTCCACCAGGATATTAGATCCTCGTAGATCACCATGAATAACGTCTTGCGAATGCAGATACGCGAGCCCTTGTGCGATCTCAAATAACTAAGTTCGACGAATAATTAGCGGGCCGGACGAAGGAGGAACCGGAGAAGAACGCACCCGCCGATCCACGTTAGCGTTGCCGTTCTCGGCGAGGTGTTTTAAGATGGTACCGTGCCGCATCCAAGGCGAGACCATGCAGAGAAACGACGGGAAGCTCTCTGCGTCGATACCGGTGAACGGGAGTACGAATGGATATTGCAGTCGCTGCCACAAAAGGGCCTCTCTGCAAAATCGCTGTCGTATCTTATGGCGTCCAGAATCGCGCTGAAATACGCGGATGCGTTTGAGAGCGACGTCCTGCCCCTGATACGAGGCGCGATAGATATCGCCAAAGGTACCCCCGAAGGTCGCTTCCTTGTCGAGGCCCGACACGCCCTCGATAAACAGTGACGAAGGTAGCGTATCCGATGCTGCGGAAAGCTTGACGAGTAACCGCCGTGCCTTCAGCGTGAACCCTGCGTCCCCGCCCTGTAATGATCCTTTGTCCAATATCTAACGACGATCGATGAGTCCACGAGCCGGCGGAGGGATATCGCGCGTACGTCTTGGATAAGGTCCACACAGTTTTGGGCGCTGCCGCCTTTAAGCCGCAAAACTGCCTTCTTGTGGACGTCCGAGCCGACAACAAGCTTGAACAGTCGCGCAATGTCTGCATCGTCCTTCTGCAACGCGTCACGCAGTCGTCGGTCGTTTGAGACGCCGAGTACTGATGATAACTGGGCCAAGAAATTAGGGAGGATAAGGAAAGATACTGTGTGCCACAAACCTTCAAAAGCTTGATGCGGAACTGACTACTTTGTACGAGGCTCCACACGGGATCCAGGGACGCCATAAATCTCACAAGCTTCTTTAGTGCGGCGCGGAATCTGTCAAGAGGGTTAATTAGGGAATTCGAAAACTACAAACAACGTTCCTTTCGTCGTCTCCAGCCTCCCCCATGATGAAGGAAATCAGATGCTGCAAGGCGATGAGGACGCGAGAAAGAAAGTGTCATATTATCCCACCTCGTACACCTGGGCAAATGAGGACTTGATTCAGCGCATATGAAAATGTGACACGAAAGAAATACACACTTTGCTATTCGACTGCAACACATATGAGTACTATCCCATTGAATAGGGCAATGATTAAACACACAAAGTCTGAGTCCTGCACCTCGTCAGGAACAGGGCCCGCAACTTGGTCGGAGATCATGTTCTGGCGCGTGAGGGCAATGAACGTCTCCACCCACTCCTGCAAGTCCTCCGTTGCTCGCAGAATTGCCGATGGCGGGTCATTCACAATCATGGAGGGGAGCCCTTTCGGCGGGGCACTCCTGGGTGACGACTGGTCCTCGGAGAACTTTACGAGTGCAACGACTGTACCGGCGACCCGAGCGAGGGAATACGGGGACGCTTCTAAAAGGTCGAGCGGAAGGAAGAGTTCCTCGGTAGGTAGTCCGTACGCTGCGCACGCGGCAAGGAACTTGGTGATGTTAAGGCTTGAGTTATAGTCCTGCCCGCGGGCGTCAGGTCGCACGACGGGACTTGAATGCAGTGTATTTAGCAATCTGCAGAGATAAGTGAGCAACCTAGAGGAACCCAAAGAAAGGTTCGCATACTGGCACAACACGTATCCGTCGCGCAGCGCCGCTGCAAACGTCTCCATTTCCTCTGTGTCTGTTACATCGTCCTTGCCGGGGCCCCATCTGCGCTTCAACCGTAAGAGTGAGCGCAGCCGGATCTCGACGAGATCGATAGGTTTTTCGCCGCCAGGCTCACTCTTCCGTAGAAGGCGTGGCTCCATCAGGTTGCACATCAGCGAGACAGCCTCTCGGATGAGATTGCGCTCGGCCGGGCGCAAACCTTTGCTGGATGACTAGCGGGAAGGGCTCAGATTGAGTAGAGAAGATAACGGATGTTCGCACAGGGACGTCCCGCGCTGGCCATGCGAGATAGTAAATGTCCGCTGGCAGCGCTACGTCGGACCCTGGTGCGCTGGCGTTTGTAATAGGATTCCGCGCGAGGGTGTGTGAATGCGGGAACAAAGGGAGCTGGAAGATGCTTTTGAGCCTACGGCGGCCATCATGCGACATAGTAGACGAGGTTTTGACTTCCATCCTGCAAGAGTGACGGGGTGAGAGGTGGGAAGCGCCGGTGTGACGATGTCAATGTCACAGTAGACCCAAAAGCTTCGGGCGCTAATTTGGCGCTAATTCGTTCAGCGCGCTGAAACAACTCGGAAGTACCTTGGCGTACGAAGCGCGAGAAGGTCGCAGTCGAAGTAGGCCCCCGGTCACTCACTCCTACGACGCTCCGCCGTAAAGTAAATCAACGGCCCAAAACTGCCGTTTTTCGCTCCCTCCCGTAAGGTAAATCACCCAAGAATCCAAGAGATTCGCTCCGTTGTAAGGTAAATCGCGCGGAGCGCGGGAGATTTTTTTTGACAAAGATACCCCACAGGAGCGGAACGAACTGTAATTTTTCCTTTGATAACTTCATTTGTAGAGCTGAAAACGGTTGGAAAGCAGCTAGGGGCTCTGAAACGGCTTGGAAATGCGCCAAATCCGTACCTGGGCGAAAAAATCGTTTTCTCGGCTAATTTTGGCGGCCAAACTCGCTCCGCTGTAAGGTAAATCAGCGTCCAGGAGCCCAAAAATCGTAAGGTAAATCAACCAGAACTTTGAACTTTTGGCGGAGCTGATTATGGGTGAGTGTCCGGGGGCCTGTCGAAGTCCGCAGATCACGAGTTCGAATCTCGCGGAACCACATTTTGTTAAAAGTTTGCAAGTTGATTCTTTTGCATAGGTAGAAGTATATTACAGACATAATTAGCTATCAACCCGACTCCTTCTCCTTCCTTATCACCTAATGTGCCCAGCTAACCCCTCTAGTTAGAGAGGGAAGGGGGGGGGGGGGGGGGGGTTCCCTCTCTAACTCGAGGGGATAAGGCGAAATCCTGGGAATCTCTTATATCCCTTATGTTGGGGACTTAGGAGATCGCCCAAGGCTGTCCACCAACTACGGCGGGTGGTGGCCACTGCCTTCACGGAGGCCACCACCCTCCCCGCCGCCCTCCCCGCCGTCCTCATTGTCTGTCGCCGCCGCCATCGTCTGTCGCTGCTGCCATCGTTACCGCCCGCTCCGTCCCCAGCGCCGCTGCCATCACGGGTGCGCGCTGCCATCAAACCGCCTCCCCATCACATCACCCATCAACAACATGTCCTGCACGTCACACCGCCACTCCCGCACATCACCCCGACGCCCCCGCCCGCCGTCCCGACCCCCGACGTCGGCCACATTATTTATTTATTTTCACATTTTATAGTAGCTGTATTGTTTTCTATAGTATTCAATGACACACATGCAACAAAACATGGCATAGCGGAGGGAGTCCACCAACTTCCTGTAATGCGCTCACCTGTTTGAACCGCTCACCCTGCCCACCGCCTTGATGCACGACCTCAGAGCAGGTCATTTCAACCTCAATCAGTTTGAGCATTCAATGAAATAAAGGCTGCTGGGAGGCCCCGTGACCTCTTACCACCACCATCTCGGTGTCGGTAATGCCGCGCCGCCTCCCCTGCTGCCCACCAGGCGGCGAGGACGTCTCTGACGCTCCTCCCGAGCACCACTCGGCCCGCAACCTTGGGGATGCCAAAAACCACCGGCGTACAGCGCTCGGCATCGCCGAGCGCCTCCCACACTATGGGCCGCGAAAACCACCGCGAGACACCCGAGAAACCTAGGGCATGTCTGTAAACACAGATTATAATACATACCTGATCAGTAAAGCACACCAACGAGCCCGGGATGCGAGGCACGAGGCTACACGAGGCTGATAGACAAGTGATGGGGTGACGCGGCCTTCCTCGCTCCCCCCACCTCCCTCAAACTGGCCTCCCCTGCCGATACACACCCAACGAGAAGCCCTGCAGGACAACACAAGGCTCCATGCGGGAGCAACACGGTCGACGCCTCCGCTGCCCTCCCCCAAATCCGCACAGCCAGCTCACCAAACTTCCGCCGCATTAGCGTCCCAACCTCAAACTCCGACCATTTAGACAGACCAGCGGAGCGTCCCCACACATACGAGCTCTTTGCGCCCCACGGACCCAACACAGACAACCGCCGGGAGCGTATACGGGCCACCAGGCGCTCGGAATCACCCACCCCGGCCTCTACGCAAAAGAAAATCCTTTCACCCACCACCCAGAAGCAGTTGGAGGCCGAGTTGCAGGACGGAGAGGGACTGGAAGAACAGGACCCAAACGAGCAGATCATCAACGAAGGTGCGCTATCACACACACCGCCGGACCTCACTAATGAAATTTATGATACGCCTGCAGACGAATTAATGACAGACCCACGCGACGATGAAGACCCCGACGCTGACACCTGGAGGACCGCCGGAGACGGAGGTAATGCGGGGCAACGCCGCCCCTTCCACGATGACCGCCAACCTCCACCGCGAGGCGGCGGTGGAGACGACGGGGTACTGCCGCCCATACCGCCGCCCAGAGTCGAGGAGCCACCGCGCGCCGTGCGCCCGCTCCCCTTTGTGCACCCCACCGAGGCCCAGTTCCTGCTGCGCCCCCCCGTCCACCGCTCCAGATCCCCCCACAAAAAGAATCCAATCTACGACCTCCCCCTCACAGGACCGGACGACATGCCGGTGAAGGTGTCATTCCAGCCCACGGAGGGCAACCTCGACCGCCCGATCATCGGCGGGAAACTCATGGCCGCAAACCCTGAGGCCTTCATCGACACCTTCAACAAAAACCCCGACGACTTCGGGTGGGTCACCCCCTTCCTCGGCGGCCGCGCCCTCTTCGAGGCCTTTGGCCCTGAGAACCTCGTTGCCGCCATCCAAAATGTCCTCTTCGACGCTGGGCTGGCGGGTCCCGACGATATCGAGGTCATTCCCCTAGGCGCTGACAAGAAGACGCCCGCGAACGACCTCTACGGCCCCCCCTTCGCCCTTGCGCTCCGCGCCAGCGACACCATCCTTGAACTCCTCGCTACCATCGCCACGTACATCGCTACCCAAGACCTAGCCTTCCACATCGTCTGCTACAATCCCGGCCTCTGCACGTGGACACTCGCGCTCTACACGGCGTCGTCCATGGGCGGAGATGACTCGAATGAGGGATACCTGCGCTGGTGCCTCGCCGCCTTCATCCTCGACGACATGAAGCTCCGGCGTGCTTTCCAGCGTGCGACTGGCACCGCGGACAAGCAGCCCATCCTCACCCGCCTCCTCGACTGGGCGCGCACAGTGTATGTAGTCTGGAACCCCCACTCCAAACATTGGTGCGCATACGCCGAGCCGTGCACGCCCGACTATGAGGGCTGGGAGTCGGTTCGCGTCACAATCCGCGCCGAACCCCTTCGCCACGCCCCCTCCCTCTGTTCCTTCAACCCCGTCGCCGCGGACGGTGCGCGCGCGCCCCTCTGCCTCAACTGCAAAAACGACGACCACCTCCACTACGGCTGCGCCACGCGCCTCGATGACCCAACTGGGTACTGGGGCCCCAAGCAAAACCTCGGCTTCATCACCGAGGGCATCCTCGCGAAAGCATCCAAGACCAGCGGGGGAGGGGGAACACAGACCAATGCCGGCGGCTCGAGGGGGGGCCGGGGTAACCCACGAGGTGGCGGCAACCGCGGCGCCTCGCGCAGTGGTGGCAGCCAACGTCGCTAGCGGTACGCACCCTCGAAAATCTCTCAAAAAATACTCTACCTTCTGTACGCCCGCTACCTACCTCTCAAAATACCTAGAATTAAAACTCTCACGTCGTCGATTCGAATAAAAGGCGGAGAAGCGAAAATGCGTGGGGAGCGACTCCGAGGTTGTGGGGATTCCTCGTCCCGACTCCGGTAGTCGTCCTCTCATCCGGAGACCAGTCAGTGAAGGTGAGTGCATTCTAACTCGGTGATCCTCGACTCCGGAGGCTAACAATTTTGCAGCATGCGAGGCGTGCGCCAAACGAGGCGAACATTGCTACCCCGTGCATGAAGACGGCAAGTTTTCAACTTGCGCACGCTGCTTGGGCAAGCAGATTGCTTGTTCCCTGAACACCGGGCACCCCAAGGTGAAGCGAGCAAAACGGGATCCCGGAGAGCGTTCCGGTCGATCTCGGAGTGGCGGAAAGGGAACCACTGCAAAGAAGACTAGGACGCAACTACCGCGTCAGCAGCCAGAGGCTGGTTCGATGTCAGACGGAGGGATGGAAGGCGTCCCAGGACCGTCTCGTCACCGTTATCGGCTCCGGAGCGGCTCTCCGGAACGTCGGTCAACGCAGGCGGAGTTGAGGGAACTCCGCGAGCAACTTGCTGAAATGACCGGACGCGTCAGGGTTCTGGAGAACCTTCTTGGGAACCACGAGTGCGATTGTCTCCGAGATGCGAGGGAGGAGCTTGAAAAGGAAGCAGATAAGGAGGATGGAAATGATGGAGGGGATGAAATGGAGCTGTGAGAATGAGAATGAAAATGTAAATAGAATTGTTGTATGTTTTCTTGGATTTCTTGTAAAATGTATAAGTCCGTTTTCGCCTCCGAAAACTCCGGTCTGCCGGAGAGTCTCCGAACACTGGGCGCACACTGCCATTTTGCCGGCCCCGCAAATTGACAGTAAATTGACAGCAAATTTATTATTTGCCCAGAATTTGCCTGTCATTTGCGCGGCCCGTAAATAATGAATTTGCTTATCATTTGCTTATCATTTGCTTGGCACGCAAATTTAGAATTTGCCGGCTCGGTAAATTCTGTGTAAATTTGAAGACCAAACAACCCTGAGAATTGCCTGAAAAGGCAAATTTTCAGGTCATCTGGTCATTGACATTCCGATGTATCCCCGAGCCTCTGGCGGTTCCTCAAAAACCCAGTTGAATACCATTTTACACAGAGTGCCACTAGTTACTTGACAGACAGATACTTGTAGATTCTGTGCATCCCCACGTCTCATTCACTGCATTACTGAGCTTTGTTTCCCACACTACACCTGCTGCAATTTACCTCCAATGTTCCTCCCTCGCTCTCCCTCCACCCCAAAAATGAACCCGTGCCGTCGCCGCGTCCGACTCCCTTCCGCTCCAAATTCAAGCACCCGGCACCGGCACCCGCGCTAAAGTTCCTGCAGTGATGAGTACCGCGTCTCCGGAATTAATGTGTGCTTACCTTTCATTTTCTGAGCTGGCCAGTTGCGCACACCTTGAAGCCGAACATCTGCGAAAACCAAGGCTGGAGTGATTTTGCGTCGAATTCGAGGTACCGGTTTCTGTGTGTTCTCGTTTTTGAATCCACGCTGACCACTTGATTTGGAATGCTTCGCCCGCCGCTTCCGCGCCATTCAAGCCCTTCGAGTTCTCCCATAGTACTTGGGCAAAATGGATTATATTGGAACTACGTACATACAAAGTACGTACTGCGAAAATCGTTTGAAGTTCGTAGGCTTAAAGCAGCGGCGGCATACTGCAATTGCAGTTGAGTATAGAGACAAATTAAGTAATGTGCACGTACCAAAAGAGTAAATATAGACAGTCTCCAGAGACTTCAAGGAGAGATATTAGAGCGAGAGAAGGGCGGCATCGAGCGCGGGTGACCGAGGTGGGTGCGTGGTGTGGGTGCAAGGCGCGCGCGCGGAACAACGGGGCAATCAGCGGGTTGGACCTTGACCAGGTCGAGAGCCCGCCGTGGATCGCTCCACGTGTCCGCTCTCATCGTCGGCGTCATTTGAGGTCCAGGGTGGGCGGCGCGCCGTAAGTTTGGGAATAGGTGGAACAAAAAGCAGAAGTTGAAGTGCGCATACATACCAAACGATTCCGAGTGTGTGCGCGCTCGTACTACAGAAGAAACGAGGTGAGCTGAATCAAAGAATAAAGAAACAACTAAGAGGGACGTACCTGACTCGGATCCGGAAGCTCGAGTTATGCGCTGATGGGTTTAATTCCTCTGGGTGCGACGATGCGAGGGAAACGGGGCTCGGGTTAGAAGTCTCTAACTTGATTCGCCGGGCGTGTCCGCGTTTCGAGTCGTAGCGTCTAGATGTGTTCACCGTGGATCCACGGGGTAGAGTCCAAACGATATCTGCATACTTTGGTTCAAGCTAAAAAATTATGCATAATTAATTGAGGCATCATACCTTTTCTGGTCATGGTGTCTCCCCTCCCCCGCCACCAACGCCACTCGGCCCTACCATAGCCGTGGCCTGCGTGTGCGTCGGATCCCCCGCTCGCCCCACCAACCCCTCCCCCAGCAGCGCGAACCGCGCATCTAGCGCCCGCCCCGCTACCCGCGCACACGTCCGCGCGGAATTAAATTTGCGTGCAGCAAGTCGAACTTGAACTGCAGCCCAGGGAGACGGACGCGTATCCGGTGAACCCACAGCACCGAGAGGATCTGCGGTCCGGCGGAGGAGGGCCATTGCATGCGATCGTGTCGAATAGGCGGGAGGAGACACCGGTGCAGCGGTGGTATGTTCCCGACTGGGACCAGCGGCGGCATTGGTGGGTGAAGTGGGGGAAGGCGTGCCCCCAAAAACAGCACTGACGGTATTCGGATGCGCACCGAGGATGCCTGACCTGAATCCACGTACGGTTGCAGCATCAGCCGCGGTCGTCCTTGTTGCATTAGGATTCGCGCCAAGAACCGCGTTTGCAGCGATAGCTGCCGCGAGCCTCTCGCGCTCGCGGGCCGCATATCGCTCCCTGCGGTCCCGCCGCTCGGCACCCACAGGAACAATCGCGTTGGGGTCCGGTGCGTCGGGGGTGATAGTCGCGTTACTCGTCGACGTCGCCATGTTCGGCATAGCCGACGCTGCCGCCGCGTTGTTGTTGTTGCTGTCCGGCGCGTCGTCCCCCTCCTTGGCGCTGCACCAGAACCGATGGCCCTCGCTCCACGCCGTGCTCTGACACTCCTTGCCACAGTACTTTGCCTTTCTGCACCAGCGGCACTTGGCAAACTCGCGTGGGTACTCTTCCCAGCGACCACAAAGCACTGCGCAAAGGGCATCAGCAAATGCTGGGGAAAAAAAGGAAGCAACACCCACTATTAGCACACTGCCTAATTCCCCCACGGCTATCGTCCTTGCGGCACGCATTCCGCATGATCATGCCCGCCCAATACTGAATCTCCTGCGGCAGTTTGGCGGCGGATTCGGCAGATCGGTCTCGCTCGACGATGGGCGGAACGTAAACCGCTCCACCAGCGAAAACACATTCGTCTCCAGCCCGACCCCGAAGTCGTCTTTGACGTCGACGCAGCCGGCGTTGGTATCGTCGTCGTTACGGCGGCAGCAACCCGCGACGTAGAAGGCGAAGCCCCCACCGGCGCCTTCCCCTTCTCCTTCTCCTTCCCCCCCCCCGACACCCCAAATGCCCGTAAAAACGCCAACTGCTGCCCCTGGCCCTGCGACGCCCTCCCCTTCTCCCTCTCGCGCTCCCGACTCAGCTCCGGCGCCTTTGGCAACGCCACCTCCGTCGGCGGTTGCGCCTCCGCCGCCGCCAGCGCCAGCGCACTTGCCGGATGGAACCCATGCCGCCGCTTGTAAAATGCCTGCCGCACGTGCGGGTACTTGCTCAGGTACGCGAGCAATTGCAGCGAGAGGAGCACGTCCTCGTCGCGGTACGGCCCCGTCGGGTGCGCGTGTGCGTGCACGTGGACGTGCGCATGGTGCCGGTCTTCGGCGCCGCGCGATTCGCGGGCGGTGCGCGGTGCAGGGGGAGGAGGCATGGTTTGGGGCGGGGGGATGATGGGGGGGACGGTTATGGTTGGCGGCGGGGGAACGGAGACGGCTGTGTCGGCAGCAGCGGTGGGGCGGCGCGCGCGTACGGGTGCGGGGGTGGTCGCTGCAGGGACACGCGGTGCGCCGGGGTATGGTGTGTGATGTTGATTAGCCCGTCGGGGGGTCGGTACTGCGGGTGAAGACAACGGCGCAGAGATGGAAGTAGCGGCTTGGCGCGCCGTCTCCCCCCGATCGCGGGAGGAAACGCTGTTCCCGAGAACACGACTCAGTCCGGCCTCCCCAGCGTTTGCGCTCGGGTACTACAGAGGGGTGTGAGTTGCGACGCGTTGCGCACGGTCCCCGCCTCGTCACTTGTTTGTCTCGTCGTACTGTCCTGCCCCGATTGACTTGGAAGTCCGCCCACGAGATGGCTTGAAGTTCGCCGCTGTTATGTAAATAGCTTTTGCTGCGATGCGTGGTGGGATCTGGACAAGACGCCATCCTGAGGGTGCAGATAAATGAACATGATTCCATTCGTCCGCGCCGGATTTCCTCGAAGCGTTCGTGAGTGAGTTGGAGTGAGTCGACGATTTGTCTCGATGTTTGCGCGCAGCATTGATGAGGCCCCGAGGTCACATTTGGTTCGCAAGGACATCGGCCTTGGCTCCAAACAACTCCTCCTTCCTCTTCCGTCCACCATCGATCATTTTTTCGTCCCTCTTTTCGTTCATAGACCGCATCGCGCCTCCTCGTTCGACGCCGGAAGCTTCCGAATTCCACGACTTTGAAGTTCCGAGTCCGCGGAGACCAACCCAAGTCTCAGAGTCAAAACGCGCCCATCTTATTTCTTCGCACCCTCCTTGGTCTCAAACCTCAAGGTATCGGGACGGACGCCGAGCGAGGGGATAAGTGAGCACGTACTCACCTCGGTACGGTACGTTCCTCATCCTCTCACTCAAATCACATCGTTTCTTTTGTAGTAGGAGCACGCGTACTCCCACTTGTTTGGTGGTATGTATGTGCAGTGTCTTTAATTTAATAATTACTCATAAACTTACAGCGCGCTACCCTGGATCTCAAACGGCGCCGCCTACGGGAGTGGGGTAGGAAGGACGAGCGGATATTACCCCACCGGCATCGGGAAGAACGCGAGGTGCATACCTTCTTTTGCATCTCATTCGCCTTCACGCGCAACCGCCCACCCCCACTCGCACGCTTCACCCTCACACCCCTTCACCTCCATCTCGGCTTCGACTTCGTCCTCGTACGCGTCTCTCCCGCGCCCGCGCCCTCCCCGTCCCGAGTGCGACTACTGGGACGACTAGAGCGAATACGCCTACAGGCGGGACGGACGAAGATGAAGCGATGCCGCCGCTAAAGCCTATTCCTGGGCGGGTGGGTCCTACGACTGGGACGGCGGCTTCGGGTTGACGCACCGACGTCGCCCAGTTTTGCATCGACGGAAGTGGCGCGTTGGGAGGCTGAAGTTGTGGGGAAAGGGAGAATGGGTGAGGACGTGTCTGTGAGGTGGATGCGCGTCTTTCATTTTTTCATTGATTTTAGTTTTCTTTGAGAATGTCCACTGACATTCCTTCAGCGCCGTTTATTCCCGCTATAACCCACGCGCCCGACGAACGAGCAGCGGGGGTACGCAGAGAGGGCACGCGCAGTGATGAGTTTGCGCGCGGGCACCAGGTACGTGTATTGCCCCTCCGTCTGCTCGCCCCCTCCCTTTCCCTGTTCCCCCGATCCCCGCTGCACCCGCGCGTGCTTGCGCCGCGCAGCGCTGCAGGTTTTGCTGATGCGCACAGGCGCGGGCCGAGTTGGCGCGCACGCACTGCGCGGACTCGTTCGTGCGCCCGCTGTACCACATCCTCCGCCTCTCTCCTCTCCTTCTCGCCACCTCCTTCCCTTCCCTTCCCTTGTGTTCCCTCCTTCGAGCCCGTACATATGCATGTCATACGTAGTCTTTGAGTAATTCTAAATTACCTGTGTGATCTTCCAGTTGGTTAGTAAAGACTGCGCGGGGATTTAGAAAATGAAGCCTTACCTAGAGGGGTGCATAGATATTTCACTCTGTAGTCTCTCTTCCACCTGAAGAATAAACACTGATCGACTGAATTGTTCTTTTTGAGTCCACCTCTTCACCTCTTGAGCTGACTTTTTCATCCACCACAAGTAACTACTCCGTAAAACCACGCCCACAGCTAGAACGTGGAGATCTCAGGAATACGTCGGAAGTCCGCTGACCAGATGACCTGAAAATTTGCCTTTTCAGGCAGTTCTCAGGGTTGTTTGGTCCTTCAATTTGCTTTCAATTTACCGCGCCGGCAAATTTAGAATTTGCTTGCCAAGCAAATGATAAGCAAATGATAAGCAAATTCATTATTTACGGGCCGCGCAAATCACAAGCAAATTTTGGGCAAATGATAAATTTGCTGTCAATTTGCTTTCAATTTGCAGGGCCCGTAAATAACAGCATGTGCCCAGTGGAAGTGAACCAGAAGCTAGTTTTCAGGACCGGGCTTGTTCGGATATCGACGGTGGAAGTTTTCAATATGTTCCGCAGCATTAAGATCGTCAGCTCGAACCCAGGTGTATTGTTCATCCGTATTTTCATACCCAAGCCATTTGACTTTGTAGAACAGGGGTTTATTGAACCTCCGGTCCAACTTGGAGTCGACGATTTGTTTGATTTCGAAGTGCTCATCGCCTTCTTCATCAATTTCGACCGCAGCTGGAGGAGGCTCCTCACGACCGGGGAATGGATTAGGATGATGGAGTTCGAGTTGAGAGACATGGAATACGGGATGGACTTGGGAAAGAGATTTCGGGAGCTTGACCTGATATGATGCCGCGGAAGGCTTTCCGATGACCTCGTATGGACCGACAAAAGTCTCCGTGAACTTCCGGGTAGGCCTTGTGGTACTGAGGTACTTGGTCGTTACAAAGACTTGGTCTCTGACTTTGATCTCCGGTTCCGGAGAACGAACTTTGTCTCCGGTCTCCTTGTATCTCTCCTGGGCGCCCTTGAGCGACTCCTGGAGGAATTCATGGAGGTCCTGGAGGTTGACGACAAAGTCCCAGGCGTAGGTGTTAGCAACATCCATCTCCGGATTGATGGTGATGGTCGGATTATAGCCTTTGTTGGCAAAGAACGGAGAAATTCCGGTAGATGCGTTCGGAGCGTTATTGAGAGCAAACTCGCATAGCGGAAGGAGTTGATCCCAGTCGTCCTGCTGGTACGAGCAGAAAATCCGAATATACTGCTCAACAGTCTGGTTCATGCGTTCGGTTTGACCGTCCGCCGAAGGGTGATAACCGGAGGTATAATGCATCTTCATGTTGAGAAGTTCGCCGAGTGACCGGAAGAAAGAGGAAACAAATTCCTTGCCCCGGTCGGAGGTAACATGACCGGGGACACCGTGCTTGGAGAAGACGTGAATAAGGAAGAGTTTGGCGAGGCGTTCAGAGGTGACGTTGACATCGCAAGGTATAAGGATCACTTGCTTGGATGATCGGTCAACAATTACCAGAATCGCGTCGTAATCGCCGGAAAGAGGAAGTTTTTCAATGAAGTCCATGGATATCAAATGCCAAGGACGAAAAGGAACAGGAAGGGGACGAAGGAGGCCATAAGGCTTATACCGGGGGGCCTTGTTGCGCTGACAGGTGATACAGGACTTGCAATAATCCCGGACAAATGACCGAAGTTCCGGCCAATTGTACTCGCATCGTACCGCAACGAGGGTTCTGTTCTGTCCGAAGTGACCGGCGAGGATGTGGTCATGCATGTACTGCATTACACGTATCCGGAGTGTGTCCGGTTCATCTCCGGGGACTTGCGGAACCCAAATGCGATTGTCGTACCGGAGCATACCGGAATCGTCTGTAGACCAGCGCTTGGATGTACCGGAAGCAGCGGCGTTTAAGCCAGCAACTCCGGCGGGTTCGGTGTGGATGTGAGTCTTGATTTTGGAGTGGAGCTGTTCAACATCCATAACCACCGAGGCTCAAAGAACGATCTCTTCAAGATATGTAGCCCGGAGTGATGCACCAAGCTGATCTTGACTGAAAATAGGACGGAAATTGTGAGGATTCAGCTGAGTGTAGTGCTTATCCCCTTCTTTTGGGTAGACGTCCCATCGTCTAGTCAAAGCGTCGGGTTTTCCTCCGAGTTTTCCGGGATGGAACCGGATGACCATATTGAAATGGCAGAGGTACTCCGC
This sequence comes from Mycena metata, assembly GCA_029378385.1. Lineage (NCBI taxonomy): Eukaryota > Fungi > Basidiomycota > Agaricomycetes > Agaricales > Mycenaceae > Mycena > Mycena metata. The sequence continues at coordinate 42,826 of JARKIB010000498.1, read as the reverse complement.
CCACTGGACTTGGCGCCTAGTGAGGACCTTGCTCGTCGCAAAGTACTCCAGGTTCTTGTGGTCGGTGACAACATCGACCGGCAACTCCGGTCCTTCGAGGTAATGCCGCTATTGTTTAAAGGCGTCGAAGATGGCCAGGAGTTCCTTGTCGTGTGTGTCGTAGTTAAGTTCCGCGGCGACGAGCGTCCGGGACCGGAACGAAACAGGGTGGAGTTCGCCATCGTCGCCAATGATTGACAGAATGGCGGCGATGGCATAGTCCGAAGCATCGGTCTCGACGGTAATCTGTCGACCGGGGATCCAGTGAGACAGAACCGGAGCTTCTTCGAACTTCCGCTTGAGAGTGTCGAAAGCGAGTTGACAGGCATCACTCCATTCCCACCGAGTTGTACTCCGGGTGAGACGTGTGAGAGGAATGGTGATGTCGGAATAGTGGTAGATGAACCGCCAATAGAAATTACAGAAACCAAGGAAGGATTGAACGTCCTTAACCTTCCGGGGAGTAGGCCATTCAGAAACCGCCAATATTTTTTCCGGAGACAGGATGTACCCGAGATATTTGCAGGTCGTCACGGAGAACTCACACTTGGGGAGTTTGCAGAAGAGACCATGCTCTCGTAGACGCCGGAGAACCTCCTTAACATGATTTTCATGGTCGGCGGGATCGTCGGAGTAAACGAGGATATCATCCAAGTAGACAATGACGTTCACGTCGAGCAGATCGGTGAAAATTGTGTTCAGGAAGCGTTGGAAGGCGGCCGGAGCATTAGATAGTCCCTCCGGAACGACTTTGAATTCGTAGGAGCCATAGCGGGTTCGGAAAGCGGTTTTCCACTCGTCTCCGGGAGCAATTCAGAGAAGATGATAAGCATGCCGGAGATCGAGTTTGGTGTAAATGCGAGCCCAGCCAGGGGCATCGAGAAGATCGGCAATGAGGGGAAGCGGATACTTGTCTTTCTTTGTGATCCGGTTCAACCCTCGGTAGTCTACACACAATTGGAGACTGCCATCCTTCTTCTTGGCGAACAGTATTGGAGCCCCATGACTCGATGAAGAAGGATAGATAAATCCAGCCTTCAGGTTCTCATCAATGTACTTGCGGAGCGCCTTTAACTCAGCTTCAGAGAGCGAGTATACGTGGCCAATAGGAGGAACTTCGCCGTCGACTGTTTCTATCTTGAGATCAAACTCGCGATGCGGAGGAAGCGCGAACGCTTCAGACTCCGAGAAAACGTCGGCGAAATCGTAATAAACTTTAGGCAGTCCGGTGAGATCTGGTGCAGCGGCCGAGACACCCCGGAGCGAGGCTTCGCCCGGCGGTGTTGCGCGCAAGGTATACTGAACAGTATCCTTGTCTTTAAGCAGGACTCGGTACGCGGCAGCGGAAACTAGAGACACTGGCGGAGGGGTAGAGAAAGGACGAGGCATAGTAGCCTCCGGAGTGTCCATAGAAGGACCGGAAGGACTCCGGTGTATACCGGAGTTGACTGGAGACATTCCAGACGTATCCATGGAAGGACCGGGAGCGTCCATAGAAGGACCAGGAACCGGAGACGTCAACCCGATCGATGTAGACACTCCGGAGGGGTAACCCGCACTCGGAGATGTCTTGTCCGTAATCGGAGCTACCGAAACAGATTCCGGCATTATTGCCGGAGATGTCGACAGGGATGAACCAGAGGGAATAGGTTTGAATGTGATAGAGGCCCGCATCCAGTCAATCAACGGATTGAAGCGGTGGAGCCAATTGTATCCAAGAACCATATCACAAGGAGGATCCAGACGGGTGACGTAGAAATCCTGAGATAGGACTTCTCCGGTTGGGAACCGGAGCAACAAGTGTAGTTTCCGGTTGATTATTGAAGAAGAGCCATTGAGGTACCGGAGTTTTACTGGGGGCACTGAGTACGGAATAAAGCCATTTGATTCCACAATTTTTCTAGATATAAAACAATGAGAGGAACCAGAGTTAATAAGCGCACGTAACAGGGAGTTGAATCCCGCAGCAATTCGTGGTACACTGGACGGCGGAATGGTTGAACATTCGTCCGTGCCAGACAGATGAGAGTCAGGAAGTATGAGAGACGGGGACAGATTGACGTAAAGGGCATTAGGCGAAAGAGCGGACGCGTTGAGACGCACCTCAGGGAGATCCCCGGAGTCAACGCAACCCGGATGGGGATCGGAGGTATTCTCACTGGGCACATGCTGTCATTTACTGGGCCTGGAAATTGACAGTAAATCCAAGGCAAATTTATCATTTGCCGGAAATACCCCCATTATTTACACTCTTGGGATTTAGTGAGCAAATGAGATATTTGCAGCCTGTTTCCACAACAATTGCCTGCTATGTAAATACTCTATGTCCCAGCTATTTACATCATAATTGCCTGTAAAATCCGAAGCCTGTAAATTATCAATTTGCCGATGATGTAAAAACAGGGGAATTAATGGTGCCAAACAACAAACACCTTCCATAAAGAGTAATATTGCATTACCAAAAGGAGCAATTACTTCCCTGCATCAGCACCTGACTCCTGGGCCCCAATGATCATGAGATCCAGATCTACTTGGAAGGCTGTGCATTCTGAATCTACTACAATGTTGACTGTATATTAGAGTAACCCAGGGATTGATTGAATGTTTTTTTTTTGTACTCAGCAATGCTTGCATCTCAGTCTGACAATGGTGCTATTTTACATCAACAAAAATGTTGTTTTGTTTGAATGAATTCTTGTCAAAAGCTGAGTCAGCTGCCACTGTTTGAAGGATGCGCAGCATGTTGAGGGACTCGCTGGGCACGAGGATGTCTTGGACATTGGGCGGCGCTTGTTTGGCGGTGACGAGTTTCACGACATGGACACTTGAGGTCGCAATAAGGCCCTACCGAGTGCGACAGTTTTAGCAAGAAAAAATGTGCCGGGAGGAAAAGGCGCATACCAATTGCTCCACAATCTTTGTGAGCACCTTTCGGACGGTAGCTAGCTTGTCACCACTGAGGGTGCGTGCGGGCAGTGCGAGAGTGAACCCAGGATCGACAAATCCCTGGATATAAAAGACTTGAGGGCGGATGCGTGTGCGAAGAAGGTCGGCGATGGATATTTGAGGTGGAATTCGTCCATCTCCGGTTGGGAACTCGAACGCTTCCAGTTTGTATCGCAGGAGCGCTGTGGGAGACAGTTCGCTGAGCGCGCACATCTCGGGCATGAAGAGCGCATCCCAGTCAGGGCTTTTTGACACGTCAGGCAGAGGCGCCATGGAAAATGTGGGATCAAGGCGCCGGCTCCAATTTGGAGCGCCCCTTTTGTCGGACCTGGAACTGGGCTGATGAACTGGCTTGATCGAGAATTCAGAACTGGTTCGAAACGGGTCATATCTTTGGAATTTGCAACAAGATCGGGCGCCATGCGCTACAGAGACATCAACACTACACATTCCACCCAGTCGAGGCAGGGCGCCGCATCATGCGCCCGTTGCGCGCAAATTCTGGGTATTCCCCTCGTGTACCAAGAAGCGCGGTCCAGCAAGTAGAAACGCGCTTTAGGTGCTCAAGCGCTGCAAGCATTTCGCGCCCTTCCTCGCTATTCTCCCCGTCAAAACCATACACCTCAACCATATATTCCAGGATCTCGAATTGCCCCATCGATTGGTCTGAAACAGGCGGCTCGTCCGGCATTAAATGAACTGCGCTTTCACCATCCCAGATGGCAACGTACGACAGATATTCGGGGTCCGTCAAAGAAATAAGATGCTGCGAAGAAAAGCGCGCTTAGCGCGAACCTGGTAAAAGCTCTGGAGAAGACCGGACGCACAACGAGTTCCATGATCTTGCGAAGCGCGTGTTGAAGCAATTTGATTGTGGAATACGGGAACTCAAAGGCGCCGTACCCAGTTCGATGAAACGACGGATCCACGGCTTGCTGGATAATGAATACCGACGGGCGCATAACTTGCGCAAGTATAACGCCAACCGAGATAGGAGGCACCCAGTGATGGTGCCTCGCGTACTCCTTGTCCGAAATTTCGATATTCTCGACCAGCCGGCAGGCGTCATCCACTTTGGCTGCCAGCGCATGACCGGCGGGACTGCCAAGTACGCGCACGAGCTCATTTTCGGGATTTGCGACAAGCGGAGGGGGCGTTGACATCTTTGAAGCAAAGAATTGTGAAGATAACAAGCGCGTATTTATGCGCCCCGGCTAACATGCACCCCGATCGGGAATCTACGCTAGGAAACTCAAAGGCGCTCATTTCCTCTACACCTGCGCCTATTCAGACTCGATGCCCATAATTATTTCATCCGTGTTCGGCGCGAGATACGCAGGGAAATCATCAAGCGGCTCTATCAAATTCCACCTGCACCCCAGAATAACCGCGCGGTTGAGATTTAGCGCTACCACAGACGGTGAACAACGCGTAGCAGATTCTGGGTAGTAAATAACGCGCATTTCGCGCAACGTCTCCAGGCAATGAAGGCAGCCACCGCGGAATCCTAGGAAAGGGGCGTCGGCGGGTGAGACGCCATGGATCACTTGGTCTTCCGTTGGAAACGCGCCGCCGTTCTCGAGGAGGTGGAACTAGGAGATAAATTAATGAGGAGCGCCGTAGGTTTGAAAACGAAAGGCGCTATCTCACAAGTACCGCGAACAAGTTATCAAACGCAGTCGTGAACGAAAACCAACTCGAGCATTGTAAGCTCGTGGCGCTGGAGGTAATGCCGGTTGGCGGGGACGTAGCGCGCAATCAAGAGGTACACCAAAGGACGGATAACAAATTCCATAACGTCGCCCATGATGTCGCAGCCTGGCTCTAGGCGGAGGGATCGCTCAGCAACCGACTGGCAATGCTCAATAACGAGCTCGCAGGCTTCGTCAATGCTGTAGAAGGTCGCAGTTAACTGCGCGTGGGCCACCATATTGAAGAGTGAACACAGGCTGAGGGGAGGAAAGCAATTGTGCATTCACAAAATTCATAACGCGCGCTTTTATACGGAGAAGTCTAGCAAATCAGAGTGTATGGCTTTCATCTCCGCAGGAAGATAGCATGACGGGACACCACTCGGTCAACTCTCTGCCACAGGATTCCTCATCCGTGCACACAAAGTAGGGCTAGAGTCTCGGGAACGTGCTTCTCGAGATCGCCCTTGCAAACAGTCAGCCGTATGGGATCTAGTAGGGGCGCAGTGTACCATGTCGGCCAGTAGGCCCTTGACGCTTTCTTTCTGCACTCCAACAACGCTCCCGTCGTCCCCAGTTTCAACAATAATAGGCCCATGGACTCGGGAAAGCACCATCAGCGTGACCTCGACAACGCGCTGAGCGTCCGTCCAGTATAACTTGTTGGGCATCAAATCGAAGTCGATGACGGCACGCGCACTTTCTTGTATTGGTGCGGCGCGCGGCGCGAGGGGAAAATGGTCTCCACAGTACGGCGCAGATCGTAGTCCTCGTAGTCGAGGAAGACTGGATCCTTGGAATGACAGAAGATCGAGACGGTCTCGGCGCACTCCTTGATGAAGAAATTGACTTGCGCTGAGGCAAGCGTGAAGATGCTGATGCCGTGGATATTCGGATCATCATCCCTGTCGAACCCCACGATACGCAGAAGCACAGAGATGATATAGAACATCCAGGTGGCCTGGGTCGGTGTATTGTGTCGACTGAAGCTGGAGCGCAATTCGTTCTGGCGCAGGCGCGCAGCGTAATACTATAAAACACGCCAATTCAAAAACCTAGTTTTCGACTGCAGACAACGGAGGACTTACGACGTGGTCGATAATAATGCGTACACATACACGTATTTCATGCAGTTCTTGCGCTCGCAGTGTGTCACGCGCACAGGTGGCCCAGTGATCGTCGAAAACCGCGATGGATACAAGGAAAACCTTGAAGCGCAGGTTATCATGTAGGAATCCAGAAAGACCGCCGGTCGGAACTGTGAAGCCTTCCATAGTAAGGGGTTCTACGGTGCCATGGAAGCACCCTATAGCTGAAGGATCCATGCGGAGAAGAGGGCAAGTTGGAGTGGATATCAAGAAATTGTTAAAGGGGTGGGGTTTAAATAGGGCGCCAACCGGGGACGGTCGGCATTCAAAAGTGGGGAGGAGATGTGAGCTATCACTTTGTGATTAGCTCTAGACGCCCTGCCACGGAAACAAAAGCGCCTTTCAGGGCGACGGCTCGAAGCATGGTCACTGGCGCACTTGCACTGGAAATCACTGGCGCACTTTTGAAACTTGACGGCTAAATCACCGGCGCACTTTTGGAACTTATAGGCCAGATCACTGGCGCGCTTCGGGAAGTTGCAGGCGCACTTACTCGCAGGGCATTCGAAAACACACTTTGGGAAATTAACGACGCACCGTGCACTTTCCAGCGCACTCGAAGATTACAAGGGGCGCGTCGCGGCGGAATCCACCGGCGCACTTACAGATGGTTCAGAAATAAAGGCGCGCTGTCGCAAATAAAAAGAGGTAGCTTCGTTCCTTGAACGAAGCTACCACTTTAAAGGTCAGACCCCGAATCGAACGAGGGTAGCAGATTAAATATTGCCGTTGAGCCTATCAAGAATCCGCGCACTAACCACTGTGCTATCTGGCCGTGATCAGGAACGAGTCGCGCACGTCTGTCAATGACTTGCCAAGAAAACGCGCCACTAAAGAAAAAGCCTCACCAAAAGCGCCTCACCAAAAACAGGCCCAACCTCGAATCGAACGAGGAGCTCGCAGTTAAAGGAAATAACGTTGCAATAACGACTGCGCGCGATACCATTACGCCACTGGGCCATATCCGCACCTCGAAACTTGCAACTTGAGCCATCTGAAAAAAGGCGCAATAGAAAATAATGACGAAGCACCCCTACCAAAAGACAGGAAAAAGGTGCCGTGCACTAAACAAAAAAGGTGCTTCGTTCAAGGGTATACCTTGAACGAAGCTACCGTGTGGACAGACCCCGAATCGAACGAGGGTAGCGGACAACATGGCATTCCATAATCAAGACGTCTGTGCACTAACCACTGTGCTATCTGACCGTGATACCTAGTCACCCAGGGAGCGATAACAAACACTAGAAAAAGGCGCCTAACAGAGAATGCGAGGAAAGAGGTGCGCGCAGGCGCCGCTGGGACAGAAGGCGCGGGGCGCTATTCCAAGGAAGGGCGCTGAGGGCTATTTAAAAGAAAGGCGCGGGGCGCTACAAAGAAAGGCGCGAAGCGCTGCGCTGTTCAAAAGAAAGGCCGGCACGGTTTGAAGAAAAGAGCGCGAGCGCGCTTTGGAGAAAGCCGCCGGAGATGGACAAATGGGGAAGCAGGGAATAGGTATATAAGGAGAGCGCGAAGGAGGGAGAAGGCATCTAATTACCTCCACTGCATACTGCTAAAGGAAAGGCGCTCCCATTAAAACGGGAGGCGCTAATCCAGTACATTGTCAAATCAAATATATTAGTGTGCCTTCACGAGAGTGGGGTAACAGGGTCACCTTGACCGTGGTTGTACAGAATAGAAACTGCGCGAGAAACCTCCTAGACAAGAAAGGAGGAAACGTTGGGAATAACAGGTGTTGAAGCGCGCGTTCAGTTGAAGAAAAGCGCGGCGCAATCCTCCAAACAGCCAGCAGACCTACTCAGGCTGCGTGTAACTGTTGACTTTCAGCGCTCATAACGCACACCTTGCGTGCATAGGGCGCATTTATCGAGAAGGCGCCTTTTACCAACTCGACTATACCATTTCCCCCATCCAATTTGGCGAACTTCCCTCGACTAGCTAGAAAGGCGCCTCACGCCTGGCTATTCGCGCACGCACCATCATTCAGATTGCGAAGGAGCGCGCTACAATCTGACGGCGCTGCGTTCACCCAGTTCTGAAGAAACTGCTTGCGCGCCCTATACGAAGCAAGGAGATACGAAAACACCACAACACCCGGGTTTACCGAGTAGGAGCGTACTTCACATCACAGAGCGCCAATCCTTCGCGCGAGTGTAGAAGAATCTCCCATCGCGTCTTTCTCGGAAGGCTAGCCCCCAACGAGAGACCAAACTTTCGAGGAACCTAGCGCCTTCTCTAAATCTGCTACTCGCAGAAGAGAAATCTGTATACACCACCACCACCATTTTAAAAATATCATTGCGTAGAAGTAAAGAGCGCTTCTAGCCCGCTTATTTCCCTCTAGAGGACGTACAACATTTGTATTGCAGTTTGACCGTAATTCCACGGCCAGATTCTAGTACAATAACCGCAGTCCACATCACAGCGCGCACGCCCTTCGTATATGTTGACCAATGTATGCTTGCGAGGTCTTCGTTCGATTCGAAGTCTGGCCATGATATGCCATCAAGAAACTTTTGCCTCCGTTTCGTTTTTGAGTGAACGCTCATTGAACAGCCAGGTAGCGCGTGCGAGAATCAATATTTTCCTCCTCGATGCTTGCTTGTGGGTCTCCGTTTGATTTGGAGTCTGTTGTTCATTTTAATTCAAATCAGGTTCGTCTCGTTCTTTTTGTCCGTTTGTCGAGTCCTAATCACGGCCAGGTGGCGGAATGGTAACACATGCGAGACAAATACAGACACTGCAGTGTTTACTCACAAGGTCTCCGTTCGATTCGGAGTCTGGCCATCCTTTTTAATCCAGTGATCAAGGTCTGTCTCGTTCTTTTGTCCGTTTGTCAAAGCTCTTTGTCCTAATCACGGCCAGGTGGCGGAATGGCAACGCATGCGAGACCAATAAGGGAGCCTGTAATGTTTCCTCACAAGGTCTCTGTTCGATTTGGGGTCTGGCCTTTTTATTTGGAGGCGCGATCTTGTCATATTCTTGGATACGGAGTCGCCGTCGTGAAAGTATGATTTTCCTCCCGTTTGGCCGCGTTCGGAGCGCATCACAAAGTGACAGCTCACAGCGCGCGCCCGTGATGGCAGCAGCGCTGGGGGCGGAGCGGGCGGTGACAATGGCGGCGGCAACAGACAATGAGGACGGCGGGGAGGGCGGCGGGGAGGGTGGTGGCCTCCGTGAAGGCAGTGGGCCAGTGGCCACCACCCGCCGTAGTTGGTGGACGGCCTTGGGTGATCTCCTAAGTCCCCAACATAAGGGATATAAGAGATTCCCAGGATTTCGCCTTATCCCCTCTAGTTAGAGAGGGATCAGAGAGGGAACCCCCCCCTTCCCTCTCTAACTAGAGGGGTTAGGTGGGCACATTAGGTGTTCTTTTTAAGCCTTTTATTCCCTAGTGGGTGGGACACCTGAGAGCGGAGATGCTCTTTTTTTTGCCGTCTGAACCGGGGTACTCCATTCGAAGACGGGTGCTCCGCCTTCCCAGTGAGTCATCTTAATTCTTGGTTGAGCTCGCTTTGTTTCCCACTCCTACAAGCTTTGTGGACTTTCTACCAGTTTTTGGAGGGGCTATTCCCGTCAAATTCCAGGGTAGCTCCGCGGACACAGGAAGAGATGAACTTGAAACTGGCCTGAACACGAGTAGAAGACTTGGTCAATGTTAGAATTTGAAGCCGAGTATGGTGTGCGAGACCACTTGTTGAGTTTATGACAAGTTAGTTGAATATTACGAGTCGAAGATGATGAACTCATAACTTTATTTAGTGCTAGACCTGAGTCAACTTTGAGCACCACCAATTGGAACACCTTGAACAAAATTGTGCCAAACCACCGTGAGGTATCTGAGTAGTTCCAACCCCGAGATGCCCGAGGTTGACTGCTCAGGCTGCTCCAAGGCTTTAAGAATCAATGGACTGTAATGCAAACGACACCGTGAGATATCATGTACCCATTTACCCTCAAATGCACCTTTAAGCTGTGTGTCGGTAGAGTGGGATATGTTGACATGAACCCCAAAAGGTCAGTTGGATGTGTTCTCATATGAATGGTAATGGCGGACATACTTGGATCAACGAGGATGGGTTGGATATTTAGGTCAAGTGAAAGTGAAGTTGAGGGTAAGAGACTATAGGAATGGAACACACCAATGGTTAGTCATACAATGGCTAGTCTTCGACGTAATGGGTGCAGGGATGTTATGCAACCTGCAGGAAGTCCCTTCAATATCTCATGAAGTGTCGGTAGTTGAAAATAAAGAAATTCAAGTAGTACTGTAGATCTAACCGGTGAGTCAACATTCACCTAAAATCCAACCATCGTCATCAGTATCATCGTCAGTCATTATATTCAGCTGTATGTGGGCCTGTAATGGCTACGATGGAGGTACCCTAAAGGTGGGGCTAAATATCTACATGGTGGGTTTGGTATTGTAATTTCATAGGTAGGTAAATAGGTAGAGGAAGAGAGGAAAGAGTCGCATCACGATAAAGTTGTGGCTCGCATGTATCGATGGGTGGGTTGTCGGTCTTGTTGTGTTAACCTAACTATACTGACTAAACACCAACTGTATTTGCTTCAGGTGAATATAATCCACCCTTCGAAAATCTGGCCGTCGTCGAATCGAATCCCAAATGTAAGGGACAGCAAGCCCCACCATAGAATGGCTTGAAAAAAAATCATACCTCGGGTTAAAATCCGCCAACTCATCGACAAGAACCTCCAGAACCTTGAGATTGAACCCATCACCGAGAAACCCGAGGTTCAAACTTGCTTGGAGCGGATTGACTGTCGAAAGAAGCTTCCAAGCTTCCGCGGAAGTCTGGTAAGTCTTGCTTACTGTAAGTGGATTACCAGGGGTAAAATTCAAATGAAAAATCCAAATGAATCATAGCAAACAAGGTGAAGCTTATCTAGGGCACTCAAACTCAACCTTGGCCGACTGGTGTCGAAATTGGAATTTCTGAGGTGGGGGAGGAAGTATATATATAATACATAGAATGAGGGTGTACTTGATTCTGGTGGGATTCATGTGATAGCCTGAAATTCCCCAGGTAAATCTGAGAGAGAGTTAAGTAATTGACTCTCAATCGAAGGTGGAAAGCAGAACTGATTGAAAATAACAGTTGAACCGTGGGAAATCTGTGATGGGGCATTGATCGAAATCATTGCACGTGAACCTGCAGTCTGATGATTAGTCTCGAGCGTCCCGAGAGCTAGAACATATTTTCCTGATACTAGCTAGAATTTAGGAACCACAATGAGCTGTGGAGGGGTTTATTCTGAGTTACAGTCCGTAGGGTTAATCTCAAGTTCAACCAACACCCGGGAGGCCGGACACGTGGACAAACGAACTCTGACTGAGCACTCTCAAGTTGCATGAGGATAAGGTTTGAATGATGAGCAATTATTTGGGGAAATTGGACAGAATGCAAGTCAACCATCGAAGCCAATGTTCATGGTACTCCAGCGACAGACTATGAAGCAAGTATATCTGTGATCTCTCAAAGGGATGTGAAATTCAAGGATGTGAGGCTGAGCAAATGGAACACTGGGCATAAGTGGTGGGTTGACTGAATCATTGAGGTGCGATAGTATTCCACATGCTTTGATTCATATCGCAGGGCCTCGGTTGAGAACACAAAAGATTGTCACGATTCAGTGCCAAGGATTCACTGGCATGTTAGTGCTTTTATTATTAACGTGCACTATCAACTACCAAGCAAGATCTGGTCTGATAAATCACAAAGGTAAAGAGGGAAAACATTCTCAACGAAATGGTTTCAAAATTCTTGAACCGGGAATACATACCGTCGGCCAATCCTTACTGCATAGTTAAAACTTGGAGAAGGAAGGCATCGGAGTCTTCATCATTGTAGCAACACATGACACTCTGGTTTGGGCCAGTCGCGAAGATTTTTAGGCGGCCGGTACGGCTTCCACGCCGCACGAGTCCTCTCGGATGGGAATCATGGTGTCACGATTGGATCCTAATCTAATCGCTCCAACGCCTATCGTTATCGTTCCAGCGCCTCGGGAACAAGCGTGGGAAGACTGGGAGAATGCCGGCTAGATGCCGAAGACTAAAATACATCGATGGTTATCACCGCACGGTACACACGCCAAGTTAATACACGCCAACACAGCATGGACAGACGGAACATAACCACGTTAAGTTAATATACACTGACAGCCCCGATCATACTTCGAACGCTATCCTCGAGGACACATATATTTAGTTTAATAGTTCATACCCTTGACCCTCGTCCAGAACAGTATAAATACGAGTAGTAGTACGCTTGTAGTCTTTAAGTCTTTTATTCGATTCATTTCTCGAAGTCCTACCACATCTCACTCCCCAATCCGCTATCTCTGATAGACCGAACGAGATAAGGCTTTGATTGTGACATAATAAAAGACTTTACCTCTTACCGCACCGTACCGCCATCTCCGACCTCCTTTCCTCACCATCCCCTTGCGCACTACTTGCGTACCACCATTTCACGAAAAACTCCTACCACCTACCTACGTCCCGTACGTTCCTCCCACCCCGTTCACCTTTATCCACGCACCATTTGCGTACTCCATCCTTTCCCCCATCCCTATCGACTTCTCAGACGCGGCTCGGACGTAAGGCGTATCCGGCACCGACAATCAAAGAGAGCCACTCTATAAACAGACAGACGCTGTTCTACGGGAAACGTTGAGTCCGTCCCAGAACAATAGCAGTCGCAGGAGTACTGGGCAGATCCTCGGAGAGGCCCATCTCGCTATCGTCGGGCACGTGAAGAGAAGGCCCGGGATAGTTCTGTTTGCAACAGCTTCTCTTTGAACCCACCAACCGCCTAGTGCGGCAGAAGAAAAGTCGCGACGCCTCGCGCACCATCGACCGGAGCCTCGGAGTCCACTCCAACTCCGCCACCCCCTTCTCCTCCCCGATTAACACCTGCGCCTATTGCGCCATCCCTCTCACCCTCTCCCGCCACCGCCCTCTACCAATCCTTCCCTACCATCACCGACATGTCTCAGCACGCATCCCCGAGACCGACCCGCGCTGCGACCCCCGACGCGCGGATGGACCCGCCAAGGACCCATGCTGCCACCCCCGATGTACAGATGGGGCCGCCGCGGTTTTATGCCGCCACACCCGAACCCCCACCGAGGACTTTTTCCTCAAAAATCACCCTCGCATCCCTCCCGCCACACTTCGACGGGAACGACAAATCCAAGTGGGATACTTGGAATGACGCCCTCAGAAATTATATTTGGGCATACGGCGCGGAGTTTGGCACTCCAAAGACAAAAATAGCCTTCACCATCTCGCTGCTAGGCAGCAAAGACGGCGCGCCCAGCCCAGCCTCCAACTGGGTCCGTAATTGGCGCAGGAGAACACTCGACGACGAGGACGAGCTACCCTTTGGCTACACGTTCGCGAGTTTCCTGAACGACCTAGGAAGGACGTTCGAGGACCACAATGTGCGCCAGACGGCGTACATTCGCCTCACCACCACGAGGCAGGGGAAGACCGCACTGGCGGACTTCATACAGGCATTCGAACTGAATGCGGAGGAGGCGGGTTATGACCCGCACGACCCCAGAGGAACCTACGATCAGTTCCTCTGCGAGAACCTGGAGAACCTCGTCAACGAGGAGGTTCGCGCGCAGCTCTACGCCGGGGGCATAGAGATTCCGGACTACTACGCCGGAATGAAACAAAGGATGATGACGATCAGTCGCATCCTGGAGAGGCAGAAACTGCGCAAGGCGCAGCAGCCGAAAGCCGCCGGGACCCAATTCTGGGCTCCCGCCAGGCCAACCCCGCCCGCCCCCAGCGGTAATACCAGGGGGACCGCGCCAAACCTGGCGAAGAAGCTCGGCCCGGGAGAAGTCGCTCCCATGGATGTCGATGCTTCGCGCTCGAAGGGGAAACCCTTCAAGTGTTACAACTGTGACCAAGAGGGCCACATGGCACGCGAGTGCCCACACCCACGCCGGGAGCGTGGAAAGCTCAACGTTCGCGCCCTGCGAACGGCAGAAATCTCAAAGGAGGACTACAAGTTCCTCTTTGAGCAGGCTCGGGCCATGTACGGCCAGGATTTTTAAGGAGGGTCCCGATCAAGGCCGAATCGGCACCCCCCACCCCATGCACGCCCCCGAATAAGTATACTCTTCTTGACGAAGAGCCGACTGAGAATAAGGACGGTTTTTTAAATTATATAAAACAACGCACCGCTCTACGTACCCAGGACAATATAGTAGTAGAGAATGTAGAAAAACCACAAAAACAAATACGTATCTTGGAGAATCAGAATCGCATTCGTAATATTAAAAACCGTAAATTAAACGAACAGAACCAGCGCTGGAGCGCTTACAAAAAGGCCCCTGGAACCCAAACCAGTGAGAAAAATAGTGCGGATAAAAAGGGCGACGCTGCCGCGATGGCTCAATCCCAAGGAAGGGAGGAAGCGCCAAAGCGAACCCGAGTCCCATTTGGACTCAAGAAGCAGGAGGCAGCCAGGTGGCTGGCACGACGCGCCCTCGGAATAAATGAGAACCGATTGGCGCAGGAACTCAGGGAGTTCCAGAGACAGAGGAAGCATCATGAGATGCTGGTGTCCGTGGACTTGATGTCCCCTGACACGGGGAAAACACGCCGAGTCAAAGCGTTGTTGGACAACGGCTGCACTACCACGTGCATTGACAGGGCGTACGCCAAGGCAGAAAACCTCGAGTTCAGGGAGCTCGACCAGAAAATTGTCGCACGAAACGCGGACGGATCCGAGAACCTTGGAGGACGGATCACGCATTACGTAGAATTAATTATGGGAGTAGGACTCCACCAGGAACGAATGAAGTTCCTCGTCACAAATCTCGGCAAGGCCCGAGTATTTATTGGGTACGACTGGTTGTTCAAACACAACCCAGAGGTCGACTGGAGGTCTCAAAAGATCACCTTCAGCCGATGCCCGCCAGAGTGCAACATGAAAGGCACTGAGGCAACGGAGGGATGGAAACCCGAGGAGGCGCTCGAGGAGGGCGAGTCGATCTTGATGGTTGACTTCGCAGAGCACGTGGACCTACGCCTAAAAGAGACCCAGGCGCAGAAGATGGCAGAGGAAGCCAACAAGGGTAAAGAAATGATGACGGAGGACACGGTTCCGGAACAGTACCGCGAATACATGCAGGTGTTTGCGAAGGAGTCATTCGACCAACTTCCGGAAAAAAGGCCGTGGGACCATGCAATCGAGCTGAAGCCGGACTCCAAAGCGGTCGATTGCAAGATCTACCCGTTATCACAAACGGAGCAGGGAGAGTTGACCAAGTTCCTAGAGGAGAACTTGAAGAGCGGACGCATCAGACCGTCGAAGTCGCCTATGGCTTCGGCATTCTTTTTTATTAAAAAGAAGGATGGAAGCCTTCGACCGGTACAGGATTATCGGAAGCTCAACGAGATGACGATCAAGAATCGTTATCCATTACTGCTGATCTCGGAGCTAGTAAATAAACTCCGAGGAGCGAAGATCTTCACGAAGCTAGATATTCGCTGGGGATATAATAATATTCGGATCAAGGAGGGAGACGAATGGAAAGCGGCATTCAGAACCAACCGTGGCTTGTTCGAGCCGCTAGTGATGTTCTTCGGCTTAACAAACTCGCCGGCCACCTTCCAGACGATGATGAACGAGATCCTCCGGGAGTTGATCAACGAAGGAAAAGTTATCGTCTACCTCGACGATATCCTTATTTTCACGGAGTCCCTGGCGGAACACCGACTAATAGTTAAACGGGTGTTGGACATCCTAGAAAGAAATAAATTATACCTTAAACCGCAGAAATGCGAGTTCGAGCGGACTGAGGTCGAGTACCTTGGAGTAATTATTGGCCACAACTCCATGAGGATGGACCCTGCGAAGATCCGGGGGATCACCGAGTGGCCGGAACCGAAGAACCTCAAGCAGGTTCAGGCGTTTTTGGGGTTCACGAACTTTTACAGGCGGTTCGTGCGGGGATACAGTGAGGTGGCCAAGCCACTCACACGCCTGACGGGAAAAGAAGGCTTCTCCTGGGGAGAAGAGCAGAAGGCTGCGTTCCAGAAGCTGAAGGATCGGATCGCGGAAGATGCAGTGCTGGCGCTTCCCACAGACGACGGGAAATTCCGTCTGGAGGCTGACGCGTCCGAAGGAGCGACGGGAGCTGTGCTCAGCCAGGAGCAAGAGGAGGGGTGGCGCCCGGTGGCGTTCCAGTCCCATGGACTGAATGAGACAGAGCGGAACTACGAGATCTACGACAAAGAGATGCTCGCTATCATGCTCGCGTTGGAGGAGTGGAGATCTCTCTTGATGGGAGCACGGCAGACGTTCGAGATCTGGACAGATCATCAGAACCTGCAGTATTTTAAAAGCCCTCAGAAAGTGAACCGGAGGCAAGCGCGCTGGATAGTGGAACTATCCGAGTACGACTTTACTTTATCACATCGGCCCGGGGCCCTAAACAAAAAAGCCGATTTATTATCCCGCCGGGCAGACCACGACCAAGGGAAGAACGACAATGAGGACGTCATTCTTCTCAAACCCGAATATTTCCGATCTCAGGAGATCACGATAGAAGGACCGGAAGCCGAGATCATGTCACAGATCAAAGCTGAGAAAAAGGTCGACAAGAGTGTGAAGCTGGCACTTCAGAAGGAACTTCCCGGGTGGGAGCAGAAGGACGACCTAATTTATTACAATGGTCTTATCTATGTGCCACGCAACGAGGAGTTGCGCGATAAAATTATTAATTTACACCACGACAACGCCCTTTTGGGCCATCCCGGAGCCAACCGGACCCAAGAGATGATCGAACGTAATTATTGGTGGCCTCGACTGGGAAATCAGGTCGCCCAATATATTAAAGCATGCGAGCCATGCCAAAGGACGACGGTACACAGGTACCAACAGGGGAAATTAAACCCGCACAAGATTGCGGAAGGACCCTGGCAGACTATATCTATGGACATTATCGGACCGTTGCCGGTCAGCAACGGCTTCAACGCTATTCAAGTCTGGGTGGATACATTCTCGAAGATGATCCACGCCGAGGCGGTGAATATGGAGCTGAGCTCGGAAGGAGTTGCCCGATTGACTCGGGACCGCGTGGTTAGATACCACGGGATTCCCCGTAAAATTATATCGGATCGGGATCCACGATATGTATCAGGGTTCATGAAGGAGCTTAACCGGCTCCTCGGCATCGAGATGAACCCGTCGACGGCATTCCACCCGATCACAGACGGCCAGACCGAACGGATGAACCAGGAGATTGAAAAATATCTCCGTATTTATGTAAACTATCGCCAAACGGATTGGGCGGAGTGGCTCGCGCTGGCCGAGTTCACTCACAATGATAAAGTAAGCTCGTCGACGAGCATGTCGCCGTTCTTCGTGAACACGGGACTCAACCCCTGGAAGGGGATCGAAAATGCAGTCGAGTCGCGCAATGAGGCCGCAAACGACTTTGCCGAGAAAATGAAAAAGATCCGCGATGAGGCGGCAGCTGCGCTGGAAAAAACCCAGAAAACGATGAAAAAACACTATGACGCGCACAGACGTGACACGCCAGTATTTAAAGTCGGCGATAAGGTGTGGCTTGAAGCCAAAGATATCACCACCGATCGGCCGACCAAGAAATTCAATGATCTCCGGCTGGGGCCGTATGAGATCCTGGAGAAAGTCGGGGCAGCGGCTTGGAAGTTAAGACTTCCGGAGACGGACAAGTCACATCCGGTCTTCAACGAGAAGCTCTTGACACCGTATGTAGAGCCCCCGGCACACCGGAGAGAAGAACGGCCAGCGCCGCAAATCGTGTCAGGACACGAAGAGTACGAAGTAGAGGAAATATTGAAGCACCGCAAGCGTGGAAAAGGCTTCCAATATTTAATTAAATGGAAAAACTATCCGCTGGCGGAGCGGACTTGGGAGCCGAAGCGACATCTTACACACGTAAAAAAGATGCTCGACAAGTACAATGCAGATCACGGCATCAGCATCCGCGCCCTGCCGATATTTCCGAAGGGACATTGGGATTATTTAGTCAAAAGATATAAATGCCGCGAGGAGTCGCAACAATACTCGACGAAGAAGCTATTTATTCCAGAGACAAACACCTTCGTCCCTATCAACGAGGACGTTGATCCTAGAGGGGGGGTAATGTCACGATTGGATCCTAATCTAATCGCTCCAACGCCTATCGTTATCGTTCCAGCGCCTCGGGAACAAGCGTGGGAAGACTGGGAGAATGCCGGCTAGATGCCGAAGACTAAAATACATCGATGGTTATCACCGCACGGTACACACGCCAAGTTAATACACGCCAACACAGCATGGACAGACGGAACATAACCACGTTAAGTTAATATACACTGACAGCCCCGATCATACTTCGAACGCTATCCTCGAGGACACATATATTTAGTTTAATAGTTCATACCCTTGACCCTCGTCCAGAACAGTATAAATACGAGTAGTAGTACGCTTGTAGTCTTTAAGTCTTTTATTCGATTCATTTCTCGAAGTCCTACCACATCTCACTCCCCAATCCGCTATCTCTGATAGATCGGACGAGATAAGGCTTTGATTGTGACACATGGGATCCTCATTCAACTTGAGTCAAGTCGGAACATCTGG
The DNA here is from genome assembly GCA_029378385.1 of Mycena metata. NCBI lineage: Eukaryota > Fungi > Basidiomycota > Agaricomycetes > Agaricales > Mycenaceae > Mycena > Mycena metata. The sequence continues at coordinate 24,346 of JARKIB010000498.1, read as the reverse complement.
ATTGTTCAGCCTGTGAACGATCCAACCAAGACTTGTGAAGTCTGCACTACCGAGACAGACACCCCACTGGAGGAAGGACAAGCTTAGAATATCTGAATGCTAAAAGACCGAAATAAAACATCTCCGAGATGCCCGAAGCTTTGGAAATTTCATCCAAAATCGGGGATGTGCCTGAAGCCTCATCACTTGTGGTGCTAATGGTGAGGAGGACCCCTGACAATAGCCTTCGAGGCTAGGTCCCAAAAATCCGGAATCGGGGCATTTTTGTCCGGACACTTTTTGGCCGGGTTGGGTGATTTTTGTCCGGTTCAGACCCAGCCTAGGCTGCCGTAAGACATCCGAAAAGGGTAATTTTGGAGTTCCACGGCCTAAAAAATCCCAAAATCTCTCCCGCGGCGTGTTTTGCAGTGCTCTCAACCTGTTCTTCCAACTCCTCGTCAATACAGGCCAGTTGAAGCAATTTGAGCCGAAAAAGTTCACTGAAACTTTGTGCTCAATTTCGAAAATTTTGTCCAGTTTGGAGCTAGCATTTTGGCCAGCCCCGCCCGTTTTTGTCTGGTTTGGACCCAGGTTTGAGGGTTGAAATCCCAAAATTTTGTCCGGTACCGGACCTGGCCTCCAAGGCTATTGTCAGGGGTCCTTGGTGAGGATGCGAGCCTAAATTCACCCAATTGAGCTGACTGTTGAACACATTGGTTATGTTGCTAGGTGCAAAAACTTTGGAAAATGTGGTTCTGCGAGATTTGAACTGGTGATCTGCGGACTTCGACTGAAATCGAAGTGCGACCTTCTCGCGCTTCGTACTTGGCGTCAATTGGGATTCGGAAGTACGAAATCCCAGATTTCTTTCGAATTTCGTGAGCGATTTCTTGCCTGTGAACTTTTCTCGCCCAACTTTGTTATCAGGAACGGGAATCGCAGAAACGTCCAACGTGCGTTGACCAGTGCGACCATCGAGATACGAGCCCGTATTTTCACTGCTTATCCTTCATCGCATCTTGTATCCCAGAACGATCGACAGCCTGTGAGCAAGAGATCGGTAAAATGAATGAGCAATGAAGGTTCCTAACTCCAGGACTGTGGCGCTTACTAAGTCTACTCCTTCGCTTTGGGCGCTCGGGGGCTGAAGCTATGGAATTTACTCTTCACGGAGCGCGCGATGTTCAATCGATCTTGCCGCCAGTGTTTTATCGACCTCATGTTGATGTTTCGGGTTCAAAATTCGGGGCTCGGGCCGCAGGGTTTAAGTTGAAGCCCGACGGGGTGAATGTCGCAATATCTTGAGCCATTTTAGACTTCTCTGGGACACGAAGATGGCCTGAAGTGCCATATTGCTGTAGAGGATCCAAGATACGTCAACGTGGCTCAGAGAAATCGAACCACACGGGAATTTCCGCTTGCTTCTGAGTTCCCTGGGACGGAAGCCCCCACGACTGTTTTCGCAAATTGGAGGTCCTACGAATCTGAGGTGAGCAATGGTCCAAAAACAAACACGGAAACACCTGTCTTGACACATTCCTCGGCGCCTACGACTCTCCACAATTTCCGCTGTTCGGGCATCTCGTCGAGGTATGCGTTCAGGTTTTGCACCGCGAGATCAAACATCTCTTGGTTGAAAAAGACGTCGAACGTCTCCACCGCGCGACACTGACTGTCCGCGAGGATGTCTTCATCCTTGCTCACCTGTAGTCTCCCTAGTTAGACAATAACTAGATTTTTTTGGTGGAGAGTGGGGAAAAAAACTGGTTATGTGCTCACCTGTATGAGCTCAGCAATATGGGCGAATCTAAATTTGAGGATTGATTGGGCCATTTCGGCACCGTGTTTCTTCTTCAATGCAGCATAGTCGTGATAGATCAGCGGTGTAACATGCCCGCCATTTCTATTAACTATAAGAACAAACCAAATAGAAAAACGACCGAACGAACCGGGCTGTCGCCCCAGAACAAGCGTCCCTGGCATCGAGCATGACAATCAGAGGCGCATTCTTCGTGTCGAACTGGGCCAACAACGTCCGTGCAACCGCAGTCCCCGTAATGCCGCTTCCAATAATTACAATGTCGGCTTCAGAAGGTAGGACCGCGTCGGAGCCGTGCTGCGCTACTAGTATAGGGGAAACCGGGATTGCCCAGTAGGAAGTGGAGGGGTTTGAAACCGGCAGTCCAGGAGTTTGTTTCAAACGCTCGTTGACGTAAAGAGCAGAGATCGCCCGGAAAGATCGCCAAGTCAAGCGCAGACGAGAGAACGCGCTTCCCATTTCACAGGTGAGAGTGTTCTAGGAGAATGTTTTCAGCATGTCAGGATGTTCACTTGTCCTGCCGCAGCTTCGGAAATCACAACAGCGCCAGATTAGTACTTTCTACAACCCTCTTTCTCGAGTAATGCCAAATTCTGGAATGCTTTTTGCGAATCGCTGACAATTATTCCAGTAATGTTACTCCTAGGCGCGAAGCTCCTTCCTCTGTGCCCCGTCATATCTTCGACCGCGAGCCTCCTCTGGGCGTACGACGAGTATGCCTTCTTCAGCGCCTGGATGAACCCAGCGTATCGTGCCCAGGCCGACGCCTTGCTTCCTGCCTGGTTCAAAGCCTGGGCGCCGAAAGGAACACGCGTCTTATTCACGAGTTTTTTCAATCAGCCTCGCAACTTCGCGCATCGGGAAAGCCTTAAGGCTAGCGGTGCGCTGAAATGGTACTGGCTCGGCGTTTTCTTCGCGTTTGCGCATTTCTTCTATGGGCCGACTGCGCTTGGGTTGCTGAAGGCCATTCGAGACGGAGAACCGAACGGACAGACGACCATATCAATGGGCAAATGGCTACGGATGCATAGACTGAGGACGATCACCACAGATCTCCCTGCTTTTATCTGCTTTACTATCGCAGCAGCCACGGCGATGTAGAAAGACAGAAACATGGTTCGAGCTCGAGGAGGCGTTGCGCTTCAAATATCACTTACTTTTGCAAACATTTTAATTCCAAGTGCAACTTCCTTGTCTTTTCTGCTCTGGATCTTTCAGCCTCAACTTCCTTGTTCACCGCCGAAGCACGATTTCGATGTTTGTGCCCGCCGCTGGGATATATCTTCGGTCAAGCAACAGAATGAGACGCAGCAAAGCAGAAACTGTTTCTCCCTGGCCACTGGTAAACCGATGCCTAATTTACAGAATTATACCTAATGTGTGGAATACGGGTGACAACGAGCATGATCAAAAGGAACGACTGTGGTATACAACGTACATGGTCAAAAGGAAAGACTTTGGTATACATTCGTATTGGACCCCTTCGGTCGCCTTCTCGACGGCCGATGGACTTGAAATGTGGGCTTCCCTCCTGGCGGTGTCTTTGGCATTCGCGGAAGGAACGCTGTCATCGGTGACTAGATGGCAGGCGTTAGCAGGGGCTTGAGCCAAAAAAAAGCGCAAAAACACACAATACGCAGGTCTTCATTTGCATCCTGCATCAGTTCCACTACGCTCGCGATGCTGGGGCGCGCCGAGGGGTCGTGCGTCCAGCATTGTTGTACAATCTCCCACATCGCGTCGGACATGAGGTTCTGCCCTGTGGCATCGCAAGGCCGCGCTGGCCTTTCATGAGCCATGACACGCAGCATCACCGCCGCATCATGAGAGATATCGCTGAATGGGGCCTTGCCGGTGTAAAGCTGAGGGAGAATGTTCATGATGGTGCTTTATCGAGGCAAAACACCGAACGCACCTCGACGCAGACAAAGCCAAAGCTGTATACATCGCTGGCGAAAGTTCGCTAGGCCAGTGACGGTGAACAACCCATATCGTGACAGGGCTACTAAAGTTTGTTACCTGGAATTCCTCGAGACCGCAGGACTGCGGATAGTGCAATTCGGGACCCATCCACCGCACAGAGCCGCCGTGGTGCGAAGTGTGTGTAGCCGCCGTAGCGTCCGAGAAGACAGCGAGCCCAAAATCCGCGAGGCGCGCGTGCCATTCGTCGTCCACCAAGATATTAGATCCTCTTAGATCGCCATGAATAATGTCTTGCGAATGCAGGTACGCGAGCCCTTGTGCGATCTCAAACAACTAAGTTCGACAAATAATTAGCGGGCCGGACGAGGGAGGAACGAGATAAAGAACGCACCCGCCGATCCACGTTAGCGTTGCCGTTCTCGGCGAGGTGTTTTAAGATGGTACCGTGCCGCATCCAAGGCGATACCATGCAAAGAAACGACGGGAAGCTCTCTGCGTCGATACCCGTGAACGGGAGTACGAATGGATGTTGCAGTCGCTGCCACAAAAGGGCCTCTCTGCAAAATCGCTGTCGTATCTTATGGCGTCCAGAATCGCGCTGAAATACGCGGATGCGTTTGAGAGCGACGTCCTGCCCCTGATACGAGGCGCGATAGATATCGCCAAAGGTACCCCCGAAGGTCGCTTCCTTGTCGAGGCGCGACACGCCCTCGATAAACAGTGACGAAGGTAGCGTATCCGATGCTTCGGAAAGCTTGACGAGCAACCGCCGCGCCTTCAGCGTGAACCCTGCGTCCCCGCCCTGTAATGATCCTTTGTCCAATATCTAAGCGCCGATTGGTGAGTCCACGAGCCGGCGGAGGGATATCATGCGTACATCTTGGATAAGGTCCACACAGTTTTGGGCGCTGCCGCCTTTAAGCCGCAAAACCGCCTTCTTGTGGACGTCCGAGCCGACAACAAGCTTGAACAGTCGCGCAATGTCTGCATCGTCCTTCTGCAACGCGTCACGCAGTCGTCGGTCGTTTGAGACGCCGAGTACTGATGATAACTGGGCCAAGAAATTAGGGAGGATGAGGACAGATACTGTGTGCCACAAACCTTCAAAAGCTTGATGCGGAACTGACTACTTTGTACGAGGCTCCAGACTGGATCCAGGGACGCCATAAATCGCACAAGCTTCTTCAGAGCGGCGCGGAATCTGTCAAGAGGGTTAATTAGGGAATTCGAAAACTACAAACAACGTTCCTTTCGTCGTCTCCAGCCTCCCCCGTGATGAAGGAAATCAGATGCTGCAAGGGAATGAGGACGCGAGAAAGAAAGTGTCATATTATCCCACCTCGTACACCTGGGCAAATGAGGACTTGATTCAGCGCATATGAAAATGTGACACGAAAGAAACACACACTTTGCTATTCGACTGCAACACATATGAGTACTATCCCATTGAATAAGGCAATGATTAAACGCACAAAGTCTGAGTCCGGCACCTCGTCAGGAACAGGGCCCGCAACTTGGTCGGAGATCATGTTCTGGCGCGTGAGGGCAATAAACGTCTCCACCCACTCCCGCAAGTCCTCCGTTGCTCGCAGAATTGCCGATGGCGGGTCATCCACAATCATGGAGGGGAGCGCTTTCGGCGGGGCACTCTTGGATGACGACTGGGCCTCCGAGAACTTCACGAGTGCAACGACTGTACCGGCGACACGAGCGAGGGAATACGGGGACGCTTCTAAAAGGTCGAGAGGAAGGAAGAGGTCCTCGGTGGGTAGTCCGTACGCTGCGCACGCGGCAAGAAACTTGGTGATGTTAAGGCTTGAGTTATAGTCCTGCCCGCGGGCGTCGGGTCGCACGACGGGACTTGAATGCAGTGTATTTAGCAGTCTGCAGAGATGCGGATGTGAGCAACCCAGAGGAACCCAAAGAAAGGTTCGCATACTGGCACAACACGTATCCGTCGCGCAGCGCCGCTGCAAACGTCTCCATTTCCTCTGTGTCTGTTACATCGTCCTTGCCGGGGCCCCATCTGCGTTTCAACCGTAAGAGTGAGCGCAGCCGAATCTCGACGAGATCGATAGGTTTTTCGCCGCCAGGCTCACTCTTCCGTAGAAGGCGTGGCTCCATCAGGTTGCACATCAGCGAGACAGCCTCCCGGATGAGATTGCGCTCGGCCGGGCGTAAACCTTTGCTGGATGACTAGCGGGAAGGGCTCAGATTGAGTAGAGAAGATAACGGATGTTCGCACAGCTACAGATTGCACAGGCGGTGCCTGTTGGCCACGCAGGTCTTCTAAATCGAGGAGAAATTGGCGCGAGGGTGCAGGAGAGTGTGTGTACGCCGGCGGAGGTGGAGGCATAGAATCGTCGTCGACTGGCATTTTGGTCCCAGGGAGTGTGTGAGGCGTGGAAGGCCGAGAGGAAAGATCGGGACTGTCTCCGCTCTGGTTAAGAAAACATCAGACTGGGTTACGGGCAGACAGGCTAGGACGCACACTGCTATATCCCCGAATGATACTATTTTCAAGGTCGAATTCCATTTCAGCGTTTTCGGCCTTGAAAAGCATGAGGGGACTAAATGCATATATCTTGTCGTGCCAGTTATAAAGCTCTTCGTCCGAGCGAAATGCAAAGAGCAGGCGCGTGCCCCGGGTTTCGAGTAGGAGGCAATAGCCCTTGCGCGACGAATGCGTGCGCTCGATCCGAGTAATGCTATTCAATGAAATCTGGACTGCCGCCTCGGGTGCGAACTGGGGGCGCGTCAGCTACCAGAGGGAACACTGACGGGGAAACGAACGCGGTTCTTGTATACTACGAGACTCCGGGCCTTGAGAACTATCCATTTGTCTGACCAGCCTCGCCAGGAGGAAATAAGGCCGGCCTTCTTCACAGCGACTGGTCCCTCTTTCACGGTCTCGGAGTCGGCTGGATGGAAGGCCATTCCTCCGTCGTCGAATAGGCGCAGCCGACACAGTACCAAGCGATTTGGAGGAGAACAGAACACTGAGAACAGCTTTCGAATGATTAGCGCTCAACTCGACGCGAAGTCGCAAAAGCGCGACATATCAGTGATTTCCAGTAACGACTGGCAACCAGTGACCCACGACGGTGCCGCCTTCCCTCTCTTTACCGCCTACCTATATGTCCAGTTCGTTTTCATTTTCGTATGTGGTGCGCGTTCCGGGCGTCCTTCAACTACGCGCTCACCGCTCCAAGCGCCCGCTTGATTTGTTGACGACGCGTGGGTGAAGTGCGCCTTTCCGCTCACTTCACCCAATTGCAACTTCACCTACACTGGCCATGGATTAGGGGACCGATATGCACTCACCGGTACTCACCTTATGTATCCTGCAATATTCACACAAAGGTTGGAGTGAGAAGTTCTAAACTTGGACGCACACTCACGCTCCCCGCCGCACCGATATCGTTCCTCTGCCCCCTCTTGCATTTCTTTGGTCTCCTTACAAACAGACACTACAAATGCAAACCAGCACGCCGTTGCTAGGGACTTGAAAGACCTTTTTGAAGGAATGAATGCAAGATTACAACAAACGAGGCTGAAACTCCATTCAGACTCTCCGAGCGAGGATTTTGCAATCATTTGGCTTGACCGGCACTCAACCGCCGGAAATTCTCGACGCCGGGCGGTGCGGGAGGGAGGGAAACCTGAACCTTCTGAAACCCTTACGAATTTGATATCTAAGATTCTTGATGGTTGACCCTGGTTGACCATCATCTATTTTGGATACAATATAAGTACAAGGCTCCTCAATCAGGTTTCTCCATTCTTCCCTTTCCTTCCCTTTCTTCCAACCGTTTTCTTCGACTGTGTCGACCTCCGCCGCACTCTCATTTCTAAAGCTAGCCTTTCCACCACCAAGATGAAGTTCACGACTACTACTCTTGTTTCCGCCGTCTTCGCCGTCAGCGTATCCGCCTTCCCCGTCCAGAAGCGCGGTGTCGACCCCAACCTCGTTCCCCAGTTCGGTGTCACCGCCGGTATCAAGGACCCGGCGGGGAGCGCCAGCTGTGTGGGTATCAACAACATCCTGATCCCCTGCACTTGCCCGCCCGACCGTAACTCCTTCATCACTGTGCGTCATCCCCGGGCTCTTCTTTCAGAAGAATTGACCTTCATCCTTCGCAGTCCCTGTCCGGAGACGTCGCTGCAGGACACAACGTGAACAAGTGCGGACTCTTCTCGCTAACTTCAACCCTCATAGCTAACCAAAACTCTTTAACCAGCCCCAGTGTCCCGTCGCCGTTCCCGACCGACGGGTCCACGGCGTCGCAGATCGTCCGTCTCCAGACGTCGATCACCGCGCTTCAGAACTTGTTCGGACCTGGTGTTGGCTGCCCCGCGTCGGCGACGACTTTCCTGGCCCAGATCTCGGCTCTGCAGAATGGCACTCCCGCCCCTGCACCTGCGCCTGCCCCCGCGCCTGCCCCGGCCCCCGCACCTGCCCCGGCCCCCGCACCCGCACCCGCACCCGCACCCGCCGGTGGTGTTGACCCCAACCTCGTCCCCCAATTCGACGTCACCCCCGGTGTCAAGGACCCGGCGGGCAGCGCCAGCTGCGTGGGCATCAACAACATCCTGATCCCCTGCTCATGCCCGCCCGACCGCAACACTTTCATTGCCTCGCTCTCCGCGAACGTTGCGGCCGGCCATGATGTGAGCAGCTCATTTCAACTGCGTATTTACACCTACTAATCTCCGCCTCTCAGATCAACAAGTGCGCTTCTGCGTTCTACCGCAATTTGTTCTACTAATAATTTACCGTCACAGCCCCGGCGTCGCCGCCCCCTTCCCGACCGACTCGTCCTCGGCGTCGCAGATCGCTCGTCTCCAGACCGCCATCTCTTCCCTCCAGAACCTGAACGGCCCTGGTGTTGGCTGCCCCGCCTCGTCTACGACCTTCTCGGTACGTCTCGTTATCCTTCCCCTCGACACTTTGCTGAAGCTGTTCGCTCCAGGCGCAGCTCAAGGCCCTCACCGGGTAATTTGACGGCACGACAACTAGCTTCTTTATTTCTACTTATTAACCGCCCGGCGTGCTGCTCAGTCAGTGTTGCCCAACATATATACCAAAAAAATATAATTCTTGGGAAGGAAACCATCGCGAGACGTGCATGAGATTACATTCTGGAGGATGAAATGCGACTGTCAGTTACTGTAAGCCCATTTCGTTGAAGCAGCCGTTACCAGGCAGCGCGCGGTGTAACGGCCAAGGCTCGGGATATCGTACAAGTATCAACTTGTTTTCCCGTGAACGGTATTAACCCATATTCGGCCTGATTAATCAGGTAATTCAGGGACGGCACACCAGCGTTTCGCTGCATTAAATATGAGCAGTGTTTTGAATGGTACAATTGCGAATTAAATCTAAGAGGGTTGGCCCTGTAAGAACACCTGCGCTTCCTCCCAACGCATGCGCTCGCGCTCCTTACCCAGGAGCCCACCACGTCGCACCTCCTCCGCATCGACGCGTTTCCAGTCCGGATACGTGACGACCCGCGCGGCAGCGACGCGCACCTGCGGTGGAGGGAGGTCGTCCGAGGGCGAAAGGTTCATCGGGAGCTCAGGGTGCGGTTCCACGCCAACTTCAGCCCCGTCTGCCGCGTCCGACATGACAGTATCTGCTACCGCATACGCATCCATCATCGTAGTCGCCAGTACACCGCGCGCGCCGTTTGCCGCCCATCCCGATGCATACACCCCGCGTATCGGGCGTCCGTCGGCGCCGAGTACGCGCCCCGCTTTCGTGCGGAGGTGGCCGGTCGTGGGGTCGAAGAAGGGTGCGGCGGGTTCTGAGCGGAAACCGAGGCTGGGGATGACGAGCGACGTGGGGAGCGGCGGCGCGGGGGTGGTAGGAACGGCGCGCCCATCGTTGTTAACAGCAGTGTGCGTGAGGAGCAAGCGGGGGAGAGACTCTCCGGGAGGCGGGGGTTCAAGGCCTGTGGGACTCTTGAAAAAGTCGAGAGTCCAGGTCTTGGGGGTCGTGCCGAAAGTGTTGCGGGAGCCTTGGCCAAGGAGCTGGAGTATGCGGCTCTGCTGGCGGGTGGGGGTTGTTCCTGATGGAATTGCGAGGAGAGCAGGGTCGATTGGCTGCATGGATGCATCCGGGAGGTTTGTGAGCTCGCGAAGCTCTTTTGCGGTGAATGCGACGTGTAGGGGTCCGCGGCGAGCAATTATTTGGACGTGTCGAACCGTGGAGCGGGCCAGAACGTCTAGGACGGGTTGAGGAACGTCATACCTTTGAGTTGTTTGAACGGGCGTCTTCAACTTGGCTGCGGGACGCTACCTTTCTAGCACAGACGGTGGAGTAAGAAGGATGCGGGCAACGTCGAGTGCAACGTTCCCGTTTCCAATAAGAGAGACATGGCTCAGCGTGTTCAGGGCTGGCGGCGGCGGGGCAGATGGATGCTGGGTGTACCAATGCACAAAAGAGAGGGCGGACATGCACCACGCAGATTCAGCCAGTGCCGAGTGCAGTGCGGGCAACGCGCATCCTGTGGCAAAAACGAGGTGTGAATAGTGCGTCTGTAAATCCCTGAGTCCAAGCTGTACAGCGTCTTCCATTGCTGCAGGCTTTGGGGTCCCAACATTCACGTTCCCATAAAAGCGAAAGCGCCGGTCAGCGGCGACTTGGTCGAATTTGTTGGTGCAGTTCTAGACTCGATCAGCGTCCCTCCAGCACACTGCACCCGACTTGCCTTGACCTCGGGGTGGTCTGGCGCGACCCCGTACCGCACAAGCCCGTGGGGAGCCCACAGCCGGTCAAAAATGTGGACGCGCAATCCCGCGTCCGGCACGCGCGACAGCAACCTTGACGCGACGTAAAACGCAGACGGTCCACCCCCAACAATTGCGAGCTTCATAGCAGCACTAGTCGGCCTCGACTGGGCAAATTGCGGGCAAAGATTGAAGAAACTTTCAAAGAGCCTTCGCCCTTGCTTCGCCTTACTTCGGCCGATGTTTACCGATCCATCAAGGCGCGGTCATGTGAGAACACCGCCACCGAGTTCCCTATTTTTGTGCGTGGTATTATATTGTCACAGGGTAATTTATTGGACAATACAGCGCATATAGAGCACAAAAGTGCATTTTAAGCAGGGAGTCGCGGTCAAGTCGCTTCCGTGACCGTTATCGAAGGAATGCCCGTGGGGGATTCCAGAATAACCCTCGTTCCAGTGTAATCGGACACTGTTATCGAAGGAATGCGGTCATGAATTGTGAAAATGCCGTTATCAGGGACGTCTGCCACTGTGCTTTCATTTTCCCTGTGCCAGTACATCAGTGCAGTACAAGGCGTGCAGCAGAAAACATTACGCCGGCAGCATGTCTCCTTCGAAGGCGGTATCATGGTTCTGACCAGGGACTTGCGGTATTTGCGGTATTTGCCCATATATAGCCCAGTGAAGCTCAGGACGCCTGGAAGTTCGTCAATTTCGTGGAGAATGATTCGAAGGATTATCTACACACTTTTGCCACAGATGGAACCGGTCTGTGGAGGAAAGTAGTCCCAACAGACCAATTCGGTCTGCCGGGGAAACTATTTTCATCATAATTCTGCAGACACATGGATCTGTGAACAGAAAGGAATGACATCGGCGAAGAACTTACTCGGCAATTTGCAGATTCATAAATTTCTAAACGGGTCAGATCATCGATGGAGAATCAAATCGAAAGTGCATTACAGTTAGAGTATTCATTGCCCCACTTTTCACGTCAGGATTCGGGTGCCTAAGAATTGCAACCAACAGCATTGCCTCGGATGAATTGTCATACCTTGCGAGTCTTTTTAGTGCAAGTGATGCACTTGTTTTTACCGGCCCATTCTCGTGGTTCCTGAAGAAATTAGGGATGAAAACACGACAAGATATAGCACTTACAAGAATGTGAGCAACTTTGATGAAAGCATTTCAACACTGCTTGCAGAAATTTGAAAAGCAGATTGGTGTTCAAAGGCATCCTCCAGGAGCTGGCATGTCCACTGAATGATACTGTTATCCCAAGATGATTCCAGCAATTTTTGCGCGAGACACAGAAAATTATCGGCACCGACAGCTTGAGCCCAAGGATAAACAAGTGTCACCAGTGCATCCGAAATACCGCTCTGCACCCGCACATCCTCGTGGTTCCTAGAAAATTAAGGATGAGGAAAAGACAATGATACATTGCACTCACAAAAATGTAACCAGCTTCAGCGAAAGCATTTCAACACTGCTTGTAGAAATTTGAAGAGCCGATTGGTGTTTAAAGGTATCCTGAAGAAGCTTGCATTTCGACATAACGACGTCGACATCAGGAGATTCCAGCAATCGGTTCACCAAATCCAATAGAATCTCGGGGCTGACTACTCGAGCCCAAGTGTACAACGCATCTTGCCGTATCACGGTGTCAGAGTGTCTAGTCCCTATGATGAAAAATTGGACAGAAATTTGTTAATGGTGGTTCTCACCGTAAAAGAATGAACAGAGGACGAAGATCCAGATATTGGAAGTCATGTATAAGTGATGGCCAACTCGCAATAATCCTCAAGAGACGACAGGTCCCTCGCAAGATGTTTTCTTCGCGCGTCTCAAGAAGTTCCATCAAGAACGGTAGGATGTTGGCCTCCGCAAAAGCCCTGGCTTCCGTCTCTTGTTGAGTCCTGCGGATCAGATCTTCGAGCACCGCAGATCTTGTTGCGGAGGATATTCCTTTGAAACTGGAGACAATCAGCTCGCGTTGGGAGAATAAAAAGTATAAATCCAACACAAGATACGCCGAAAAAACACCCAGGGACTCTTTAGAAAGAGGCGAGTTACGGTACTTGCGAACCAGACCTGACGCCTGTCGATTATGAAGTAGCTTAGACAAGGGCTTTGCAAACGTGTGGAGAGGGATCGTCGCGCCGACAGAATTGCTATCGGACCACCAACTGAGAAGGCTTTCGCGAGTTCGCTGGCGTTGTAGCGGGGGCATGAAGGAGGAAAAAAATGTCGTTAACGGTGTTAGATGCTGTGAAGAGCTGAAGTCCCGGAATGGCGGACCGGAAGGTAACGAGATGTAGTACATAGCCTGGCAGTCTAAGCGAAGAACAAGAGCGAATTGTTGGAGCATCTGCAAGGGGGTGCCGGGCCGTGAATGCCGGACCGGACCCTGAGTGGTTGGTTCGGCCGCGAGGTCGATTTTTTTATTTTCCCAGGTGAAAATTTTGTAAGACTGGGGCATGTTTAAACTGAGATTGGGCAAGCCAGAACCCAAATTTATGTCCCCACCTCATACATACAGGCCGGGAACGACTGGCAGGGTGATCCTGCGACCTCTTTCACTTTGCCGGACAACTCAGAATAAAAGTATGAGCCCAATGCATCAACATCCGGGCTGTTTAACCTTCAGCCGTTTTTGGAGCCTAATTGTGGGTGGATGGACCTTTTCTGACATACAGTACACAAGCTTTCAATAGCTTTCAACTCTCACCAATATTTGGTGATTTCGGGTTATGTTTGAGTTCCATCCGTATCGCTTGGAGGAACCAAAGTATCTTGAATCTTCAAAAATAAGCTCTTGTGAAGTCCTGTTTGTACTGAGATGAGCATGAGGGAATGCAGATGAACTCTTGTCAGGTTTTTCGTCAGACATCAGACATGGTCGTAACTCGGGGAAAACCCATCTGCCAGCCTTTGTCTGCAGCTTTTAACCATCTAATGTTATCCTCTCGTCATGAATGAGCCTTTTCAGCTGTGTCTAGATGTTACGTGAATGGTGAAATCATTTTTCAACGTGTCGGGCACCTCGGACTCACCTTATTTGGGTATCACGTGATATGACGTGGGTGGTTGGTTCAGCAAAAGCTGGAAAAATTCAAAAACCGGCATATGTTCCGTCGTTCACAAAATTGCACCCCCTTGAGCATCTGAAGCCTTGAACGCCTTGAATTGATTTCGAACTATGCGCAGGTGTAAACTCGTCGTATCGAAGACTGAAACTTGAGTGTAGTGTGGGAGAAAAGAAAGAAGGAATCGATGTCGATCAAGCTCAATATGGACTGCTCATTCTCGCGGCCCAAAAAGGCGAGACTTTCAAAACGGGATGAAATGGATCGGTCCAACCAAGACATTGAAAGTTGGGTGTGTTTGAGTTTATTCAAGACTAGTAAAGTACATAGCCGTCTAAATATCGTACGCCAGCTCGCGTGTAACCTCCTCCGACGCAGAAATATAAAGTCCTTGTACCAGCTCCGAAATGGACTCAGCAGGCACCGCTTGGGAGAGCTCTTCCGCAATGCGAAGGATACCCTCGAGGGCATCCGCCTGCTCAGCGCGCTGTATGTCCGTCTCCGAAAACTGGGCGACTTGCTCGTCCGTCAGGTCGCCCTCCTGCGCGTCGCTCAGCTCCCGCAACGGACCCCCAACCTCCTTGATACTTTCTCGCATAAGCTCTTTCCATCGTTCCGTGCCCGCGGCTACGTCTTCGGTGCCGACTTCCTGCTCGACGGAGATCGCGAGCTGTAGTGCGGCGTCGAACGCTCCTTTGAAGGTTATATGCCATGATAGCGTCGTCCGTGTGTCCTCGATCAGGTAGATGTACCGTTCCCTTCCATAATCGTATTCTTCGTCCTCCTCCTCCGCCTCCGCCTCCTTCTCACCCTCCTCGACCTCCTCAGTCTCGCCGTCCTCAGATACAGGCACCGCATCCGTCCGCAGCTCCGCCAAATCCTCGTTCACCATCTCGAGGACCTGCTCCTGCACCTCGACCCAATTCCCCAGCCGCTCCGAAGTTTCCTCAACGGTCGTCGCCGGCGGGAGCGTGGCCACCTTGTCGTCGTATTCCTTTTTCACCGCCTCGACGCGCGACATGAGGTTCACGTGCCGCTCGCGCCATGGGTCGTCGGGGTCGAGCTTCGTGCGTGCTACCACGAGCGCAACGGGCCACTCAACCTGGACCTCCTGCGCCTCGCCCTCGGGCGTCAGCGGTATTTGCGCATTCGCCATCAACGTGCGCAGGAAGCGCGTCGCGATGTCGCCCTCGGGGTGGTCACGGTCCTCCGGGAATGCTTCGTGGAAGCGATTCAGTGAGCTGAAAGTGCGCAGGTAGCCATGAAGGCCCGCGCCGCCCCAGGTCATCGTCTTGTGCATGATGGTTTGGAGATGCGGTTGCGGGAGGTCGGGGTAGTGGTCGCCCGTGAAGTAGACGCGGGTGACATCGTCCCAGCCCGGAGGATCAGAGATATCTTGCAGGTGGTTCTCAAGGATGCGCCGTCCCGGCTCCCAGTGGGGGCCAAGTGATGTTTTTGGGTCGGTGCCCTGCGCGTATTGGGTGATGAGAGGGGTGAGGTGGGGGTACTGTGGGAGACGGAATTCCGAGTACACCTGGAAGAAATAATTACATGAAGAGGTTAGCCCGGACAAACGCGTAGCGTACCCAGAACGCGGCCGTCCCGCCGTGGCGCAGAACGCGATTGAGCTCGGGCCAGAGTTTTTGCCAGTCGAACCAGTGCGCGGCTTGGGCTGTTTGCGATTAGTTCTGCGCCTGGATGGACGACACGAGCGCACCAGCGGTGACCAGGTCGACACTTTTGTCCTCCAGGAAAGCAAGTTTTTCTGCGGGGCCTTGAATGAAGTTGAGGGCGGCACCGCGCGCGCCAAGGGTCGCGGCATAGGCTTTGGCCCCTTCTATCATCTGTGCGCTCGGATCCACGCCTGTTACCCGGTCAAATCCCTTCGGAGGCTCCTCAGGGTTGAACTCTTCGCCCTCTATTGGCTCCGCCTCCGAAAGGAGAAGTTCTGCGGTAGCCTGGCCTGCAAAAACAGTTATTTCTTTACTACAAAAATGCACAATTCGGTGCCAAAATACACACCAGTTCCACACCCAAGGTCCACGGCGTGCTCCCAGCCCGCGTTAGTGCCCGGGATTAAAAGAGATTGCTCGTGGTAAGTGAAGACGGAGTCGAAGAGGACGCGGGGGTATGTTGGGCGCGAGACGGCATACTTGGCAGCGTTGAACGTGCTTTTTGCAAACGTCGCCATCGTTCGCCGCAAGCCCAGTTCAGTGATCGCAAAAAATCCCAAGGGGCGTCAATCTCCGGCCCGGCCTAACCGCGATGTTCAAGCTCATACCACCATCTGCTAAACGGCCATTGCGCTGCCTACACCGCGATGTATCCATCCTACCATCTCCCCTGCCGTTTCACCCACCGTTACGCCGCTTCCATCGCGATACACCCCGTCCAATAGCAGTATTGTTACTATGTTACTATGTTAAACCACGCCTATGTGAAGTACATCACTGAGGTACGACTAAAGCCGACCACGGCGGGCCATAAGAGCCACTAATTAAAGTAGCGGGGGTGCGGGCGGTTACCAGAAGTCCGACTAGTATAGTACCACGTGATCAGCTGATCCAATCAATCCACAGAAAATCCATCGGGGTCGACGAGGGGACGCGTGGACGCGTCGAGGGCTTCAAGCAGGGCTGAAGCGAGGTCGAAAGGAAGGATGGAGGGTCCAGGGATGGCATGGGCAGTGAAAGCAGCACAAAGAGTGCGGCACAGGCTGGATGCGCGCGCGGCGTCTTGGATGACGCTGATGGCGGCGAGCGAGAGCGAGATGGTGTGGAGGGTGTCGATGAATGTATTTTGGTCGAATATCTCCTTCTGCAACTGTTCGACCCGTCTCGTGAGCGCATGATGAAGATCTGCCTGTTTCCTGTCAAGGCGATGGCGCGCGCAAGCGGCACGCGATGTGAGCGGCGGCTGCGAGGCGCGGATGGCAAGGAATTTGGCGGCGCGGAGGTTCCATCGCGCAATCGGCGGCATGCCTGCTACTCGTTGTCGAGGACGAAACGGCAGGAGTGGTGGGAGGGTTTTTTCCGGGGCGAAAATCATTGTAGCGTGCCGGAACCTCGTCCAAAGCTAAGGACGGTCCTGGGCAGGTGAACTGTCGACAGCGTTCGAGGGCCCGAGGCTCGAGGCGGCCGGAACGAGCACAACGCACCGCGGGTGGTGGTGGTTGTGGTTGTTGTTGTTGTTGTTGTTGTTGTTGTTGTTCTGCCCCCACATTAACCTCCTTGGACCAGTTTCACACCCGTCCACCGCGCCAGAAAAAGACAAAGCCACTCAAGACTCGACTAACGGAGCTTCAGGACACTCGACCGACAAAACTGTCTTCCAACATGTCATGGGGTCCGGATATTCCACACTGTTCCTGGCTCTCGTCGCTGGTGCTAGTTCGTCGCGTGCTATAGCCATATCGCTCAGACTGACATGCAAACCAGTTCTGTGGAGAAATTATCTGGTCCCCGTGCGCTCAATTCAACGCGTTACTGACTCTGTACCCGACCTCGGGGCCCTGGAGCCGGACGCTGTTGCGGCCCACCTTGAGGAACTACTGGTTATGATTGTTGCGTCGATCTCTAGCCCTGAGGACCGACCCAGCCTGAGCCGAGCGATCGCCCAAGCCGGCCCTGAGGCCAGACTGGCCACATGCAACGCGATCCATGACATCGCCAACCGACCAGATTTTTTTTTGGTGAAATATGTCATGTTCCTTGCAGTTTTTCTCAAGTTTAGGGAGAAGTGGTTAAAAATCTCCGGTATGGTACTAGGCAGTGTTCATTATTCATGTTGATCCTGGTTTATAGAAACGACTGAGGAGCGGTCAATGGAGCAACAGTCGCAGCCTCAGGATTATCCACCATTACAACAATAGTTCTCGAGTTGGTGCAGCCATTTTCTTTCGTTCGAAATGTACGCCTGACCGGAGAAACAGTAATATGTATATCTGTATTACAAGAACAATGGCCGCACTGCCTATTCACTTTGTTGAGCTGCGGCCTTGCAAGTTCTCCTTTTCATGTCTCAAATTGTGCCCCTATCTGCGCATTTGAATCCGCGGGACGATCGAGGAAGTAGTTTCGCTTCTTTCTTCTCTCCCACAACCTTTGCCTGGTGCAAAACAGCTCTACCCTTGCCCCACAAGTTCTTCTACTATCAGCTTTACTATTCTACCATCCTCTAGCCTTCTTCCACCACTTCACTTCCAAAGCAATGTCTTGGAACAACAACACCTTCGTCGTGAGCCTCGATGGCCCCGACAGTGAGCGCTGGGCGCCTTCTATGCCAAACAGTGACCTTTTGACTCTCGTAAGCTTTTCCCCCACATTCCTCTCGACTCTCGCTGACCATTACACTGCAGAGATCCCCGCGAGACGTCGCCAACTTGATGCCTGAGATGAAAGGTCGCATCGTTCCCAGTAGAGTCCTCGCAGTACCAACCACACGCTCTCCCCTCGGCCTGTACCCGCCTTGGACGGCCGCATCTGTACCCTCATCCGAAGCGGCGCCTCCTCAGCCCCTTTCCGCCCCCGACTCTGTCTCAGACATAAACACCCCTGTGTCCCCGAACCCCCTCCAACAATCCCGCAGTGCCATCGGCCTCGGGCATCCCTCTACTTCTAAACGGGGCAACCTGCCCCTCGAGTCGGACGTCGTCGCCCCATCTTCGCAGACGTCCCCCACTCCCCGTCCTCGCATCAACTCTTCCACAATCAAACGCCGTACAGAGCGGTTCCCCGGTCGCGAGCTCCACGCTATCGTCGAGGACCCCATCACCGAGCAACAGCAGCAGCCGAGCGCTTCCTCATCGCGGCCCGTCCCCGGGACCCGCAAGCGTTCGTATGCCATGGCTGTGAGCGCACCAGAGACCCCCAAGCACGGCACCCGCAGACGCGTTACTCCGACCCGCTCCACATCCTCTTCCTCCTCGCCCACCCTACCCCCCTCCATCGGTTCTCCTCGCTGTGCGTCGAAGCCGTCCAGTAA
Organism: Mycena metata; assembly: GCA_029378385.1. Classification (NCBI taxonomy): domain Eukaryota; kingdom Fungi; phylum Basidiomycota; class Agaricomycetes; order Agaricales; family Mycenaceae; genus Mycena; species Mycena metata. The sequence goes on along the minus strand of JARKIB010000498.1, from coordinate 5,819 downwards.
CGCGTTTGTTTCGTCCACGACCGCGCTGGCGCCGCGCTATACGGCGTCGGGAGCTCCGCAGGCCGGCCCCACGCAGGTGCAGTCTCCGCGCGTTCTCCTCCCTGCGACCATGGCAGGCAGCCCCAGATTCCAGTCGCTCGATGGGGCAGTTATGGCCATCACCAAGGCCACGAAGGCGGAGGAGGAGGAGGTCGGGGTCGAGGAGAGGGTGGGAGGAGGAGATTCCGAGTTGCTGTTCTATGAGGACGGGTTTATCAAGTTCAAGGTGCACACCCGCATCCGCATCCGCTTCGCCGCCAAGCGACTCTCCATGTTGTTCTAATTTGTTGCTCGGCTCGACGCCTTTCCCCCTTGTTTTTTCTTTAATTGTTTTTCTTTATGGACTTGGACTATGTTTTGGACTATGTTTTGGACTATGTTTTGAACACGTAGATAGAACGTCGATAGTAGATAGCCTAGTAGTGAAATAAAAAAAATCGCAAAACGGATCCCACGAGAGCACAAATAAGCGAAGATCTAATTAGTACACTGATACTTTACATACATCCTATGCATAACGTATATTCCATTCTACAAAGCGTCTGCATCAGCCCTCAGTCTCGCGAACCAGGGCCACTACAACCGTGACACTGTGAAATCCAATCTTAGTCGCGCAGCGTCAGTGAGAGTTGAGAAACTCAACTCGTCCGGTTTCTGCGGGGAAATGATGAGTACTGTACTTGAACAATTCTCGGAACTCGAATGAACTTACTCCACCCGGGAAAAACATCCCCTCTCGTGCTGCATGTCCTGGGAGAGGTTTAGTGCAAACCTTGCGCTGAGAAACGAGGCGCACGTTCGAACGGACTGACGCGCGTCTTCGCCGCCATGCAGTCCCGAGCATGTATAATCAATCGGTCCGCCATCGACTGAACTTGTGCGTCATCTGAAGGGTCGACTTCTGGATCCGGAGAACATATCTCGGCCTAATCTTGTAAGAACGACTTTTTGCGCTTTTTTGAGATAACAGTGGTTCTTACCATTTCGTGCGGGAAGACATTGTCGGTTAGACCGTCCGTCTGGTGTTTATTCTTGAGTTGGGGCTGAACTTCGCAGGAAAGAAAGCGCGCACATATGCGACGATGATGTCCCCATTGCACAGCTGTGTTTGATACGTCTCGGCGTCCCTCGGCGAGTCGACGCATGCACGGGTGAACCGCTTGCCAGATGGCGGGGGTAGTTTCGTCAATTGTCTATGGTCTTACATCAATGAAAGTTGGACGAGAACGGCGGCGCGGGCAGACTTGGGGCAATTGAAGAAATGGGTCTGCACGGGCTGGCTGTAGAGGATGGAGCCCCCGCGAATTATCGAGAAGCCAGAATCACCCAGGCTAAATGGCGGGGAGTTTGTAAAGATGGATATCGCAGGATATTTACCCACTCACTTGGCAGCCCTTAGCAGGCCATTGGCTGAATTCAAGGTGAGTATACACGCCGTGCTTGAGCCCGCTTCGACAGCCTTTTCTCGTAGTACGCCGCCCTATATAATAAATATCAAAACCGAAGGCGGTGGTAGCGAGAAGTTCCTCGTACATACGCCAGCTGTAAGGAAAGAATATTAGACTCAAAACTGCGACGCGAGGAAAGATCCATACATCCATACACTCGTACGGCGTCAGCTCCCATCCTTCCACCTGTTCCCGCTCCTCGTAATCGAGTGTAGGGTCCACTTCTGGCTCCCCTGCCCAAGCACTCCGCGCGTATCGATGTGCATGGAACATTAGTGCTTGCGAAAATAATGCCGGATCAACGCCGCTCTCGAGCCAGGCAGTGATTCCGTCCGCGACACCGAGGCAAACACCCTGACCGAACACGACGCGTAAGCCCCCCAAGCAGGAAAGCACACGAATATCATAGCTACCGACGTGTTGCGCATCTACCAAACGCGACCTCGAACGTCAGCTTTCATTCAGCGTTCGCGTGAAGCGCACCGACGTTGACGTAGAAGAAGAAATCTTCGCCGCATGCTTTGGTCTGCACGGCCTTTCGCCGTGAGAGCATTTTATTCCGCCAGGAACCTATTATTCCATCTGAGGGGAATGGAACTCGCGGTTTCTCGCCGGCGAAACGAATTGGGGGCTTGGGGGCGAAGCTGGCGCCGATATGGAAGGAATATGGATGGGCGGGAGTATATACAGAGGAGAAGAGACGCGACGCAAGAGGGCGAACAGTTTCTCGCACTGGCCAGGTGAAGTTCATGCCAAATGCATACACAGCCACCAGCGGCTCTGACGGATTTTTATCGGTGAACACATATTCAATAGGACGTGCGGCGCAGGATCGAACGATTACACGAGATACAAAAAAATAGAGCTTATATCGACGAAAGCCCTCGATCCTTCATCAAAAGTTGGAAAACATTCAGTGAGTATGAACGCAAATCGAGACCGATGTCCTCCTTCTCCTTCGTATTCTTTCCTGTCCCATCCCAAATGAAGAAATCGGTCAGGTGGGCGAGATAGTCCAAATCTTGTCTGAATACGTTCTTGCACCGATTAAGCTCGACACTGGGAACGGGGCACCTGCCTGTGCGCCTGGCCCACAGGAGCGCCCGGAGGATATCCGTAAGGGAGCGGTAGCGATTCAACACACCGCAGTCGATCTCCAAAAATATGATGCATTCCAGCTTGGGAAATACCTGGCTGCAAACACCTTGTCGATCGAGTTGCGAAGGAATAAATTCAGTGTCTGCGCGTACGCTGACGCCGATGCAGCGAAAGGCTCGTTCCACAAGAAGGCTCAATAGGGCATTGCAATCGCTGGCCCGGAATTGTAGTGTTTGAAGGTTGGTACATTGACAGAGATGCCGCCATGCGTCCCCTCCGCGGAATGGCATATCAATGGACAGCGAGGTAATTGAGCGGAAGCTGGTTGGGCTGTATGTCACCAAGGAGTGTAAGACTGGCTCGAGGAGGATCTGTGGAAGTGGGTGATCGATCTGGATATCGAATGTCTTCTCGGTCCAGTAGCCACCAGCCTTGATGCGAAGGAACGAGTTTGTCGACGCTTCAACTCGTATAAAATCATACATGTCGCTAAAGTCGTGGTGACTGACAAGACTTGGGATCCAAATTTCGCCCTCTTCCTTCGGGCTAGGACAACAACGGATGACATTCGTCACAATCGCCGGGAAGGTGAGATTTATGAGGAGGCGAACACAAACGAATATCGGCTCGGATATGAGGAGTGTGGTGAGATGGGAGAGCGTCGTTGGAAAGAAACGCTCTGTGCTATCGGCATGAGTGTGGGTGTTGATGAGGGTCAAATTCTGAAGCAGAGGGGAGGCGATGATGATAGAAAATAGCACGGTAATGGCGGGACCCTGCGTGCTGTGGAGGTTCTCGAGGTGGAGATCGGTCAAGTTGTAGTACCATGGGGAGTTCCAAGGAATTGCACACTTTTCCAAGTGCAGTTGACGGGATGGATAGGGTGTACGCGCCTCCGGTCCATGAAAGACCATGGCATCCAGCCACATCGCCTCGTGGGAGGCCCAAGTCTTAACGACCGAAAGACTCCTGAGCCGTGGAGCGAGCATTTTCCCCACGTAGTCGGGAAAAAATGTCTCCAATGCTTCCTCGGAGCCTGAAACTGCCAATTCGCCCACCCTTGATATATTTTCGCGTATGACCTGAGACTGGTAGGGTTTATCCTTCTCGAGGACGACCCGGATAACCAGCGGAACCATCTTTGCTCGAGAAAGCATGATGGGCACCAGCTTTCGACGGAAGATAATGTTGGCCCATAGCTCTGGACAGTCCAAGGCGATTTGTCGCCATCTGCGGGTAACGCGCGTGATAGGGAGCCAGTCGAGGCCATCACCCTGGCCAGAGCTGCCGCAGACGCAAAACAAGAAGATGTGGGAGAGTATCTCTGGCGGCAGAGCGGATATCGCCGCAGCGTCGTTCAGTTTCGACGCCTTGAGGCGTTTGCGTCGGTGTCCAGGTGTCTCGAAACGAGTGACATCCAATGCCTGGCGAAAAGAGTGGATAGCATCGGGAAGTCGTCGTCGTCGAGAGCCCGGGCTTGCAGAGTTATGCATGGTGACTCTACGAGGAAAGCAGTGCACGGCGCCTATCTTGGTTCATATGACCCATTGGTTGACATTGTCAAAATGAGCGACATGAGGATGCCAGGTTGAACGCACGGGCAGGATAAGACCGGACTTAGAGAGGACGCGATCAGGTGATTGATGCCATCAGACCCTCTCGCGGCGCGTTCATTCCAAGGAAACCCAAACAATTTATTCAGTTTACATTTATGACCTTCACACCATGAAATGCTTACACCAAAAATGTGCAGGAAGTCACTTACCCTGCGAGACTAGAAACAAACTTGGCGCGATTCGTTTTGTTACTCAAGTTCTTGAATGACACCGAGAGGTAGGGCGAAAAGTCTGTGTCAGAATCCGACGGCGCAATCTTTCTTTGTAAACGAGGCTTGGGCGGCAAGAGGGCCCCTCTGGAAAGGAAGCGAACCGGGAAGGTCCGAGATGACCGAAATCTGTTGCGCGCGAGACGCGATTTTCTTTGAGCAGATTCATCTGAGTACTGAGGTTTCAGGCGTGCCTCAGCAGCGTCATGAAATGTGTCTTTCTCCGAGTGGGCGTCGCGGGTCGGAGCGAGGGCAGACATAATACTTATGGCTGTCTCAGCCAGAACCCCGGGCCTGCGAAGTCCAAATTGAAGATCTAGAATTAGGAACCTCCATCGCAGTACGAGCTTATTATGTAATTGCGGACTTTGAATTCTTCCGGTAACTTGCGCGAGGCCATTCCTCCCTCCCACCAAGAGCTTCAACTGGAGACAATGGGACTTGGATGGTCAATGGGATGCTTGGAATTTGTACAAAGTTCCTAGGCTCGTAACCAGCCTGCCATCACGGAAGTGTAAACACGTTGCCGTAGGCAGGCTGGTACTTCTCGGTCCACGCGAAAGGGCTGGGCCGGAGTTGGAAATTTTTGGCAGGGGCCGATCAGTGCCGACGTGGTGGCAGTGCCTAGCCATCAATCCCCGCCAAATCTGAGCCCTTTACAGCTCTTCCTCTGGGAAGTAAAAAAATATTCTGAAGTGACAGAAATCAAGATTAAGGGTTGTAGATTACCGATTTTTAAGAAACTACTTGAAAACCTATTGAATTGAGCAAAATCCAGCTTCAGGGGAATTTTTTAAACTCCGGCTCAGCCCTTTGACCTAAAACGAGAACAGCCTGCCTACGGCATCCTATACTTTAAAACACGAAGAGCACTGCCACCACGTGAAAATCATGTGATAAGTCACATGCTTCCTCCCACGAAATACCCGAGCGTTAGCGAGGGCCAAAACAGGCGAGCTCGGAGTCCACTGTGTCGCAGCAAAACACCTGCCAAAGGCGGGTCCCCTCAACTTGTAGTGCTTGCACTCAGAGTTGCCGTAGTAGCAGGCTGGTCACGAGCCTACAAAGTTCCCACGTTTCACAAAAAGACACCGATGTCATTGCCCGGATTTATGATTCAATCTGTCGATTTCTGCTCAAGGCCCCGTGAAGCTCCTGCCAAGGGTTGTCCGGAAATTTGGGTTTTTGAGGGCAAAATTTTGGTTTTTCCTCGTCCTAAAATTGGGTTTTTGAGGCCCAGATTTCCAAAACCTTGTCCGCTATTTGGGTTTTTGAGGGCTGGATGCCGAAATTTTCTCCAAGTGGTGCCGACAACCGGCGCTTTTGGCCTCCTAGTTCGTAAGAGTCATTTTATGCAGTCTACCATTGCTTAAGCTCATTTTGAGGTACTCACGAGCGAAAAATCAGGG
>JARKIB010000497.1:0-79796 GCA_029378385.1 Mycena metata | reverse complement strand
AAATAGGCATTTGGAGCTAGACCTGCTTTGATATAGACAGCGCAGTAAATTCCAGGTGATATTTTGGCCGCCAGGACCATACGCTGAACATCACACGCCAGCGGCTTGTTCCTCCACTGAGGGATATGTATGTCTTGCAGGAAGATATTGAAAAGTGTGCCGTGTTTACTTGTCGGTTGACTCATATTCCAACAACTAAAGACGGTATATTCAGCAAAGAATGGCGAATTTGCGTGATCGTCTCCATCGCGGAGGAACTCCTTCAAATTCCACAGGTCAATAGCTTCGTTTCTGGCCTCTAAATCCAGAATCTGCTCTCCTCCCTCCTTGAGGGGAAGACACATGGTGTGGTGGGATATCCGCGGTTTTTTACCCTCCCAGAGGAAGACATCCCGCATTCTGATTAGGGTGTCTTCAATCACCTTTGGCATTCCTTGAACTCATGTGAGGTGTTGAGTTTTCCCGCCGATGAACATGTTTATAATATGTCTGCGCTCTTCAAGTGATGGTTTTTTTGCGTCCCAGCGGGAGAGGTCTCTCGAGATATTCTCAACCACCTTCGGCCATGGTGATAAATAGGGGACATTGTTGCCAACCCACGCTCCAAGGAACCGGCAGGTTTGTGTGTCCGGCACGATGGTGAGATTCTCACGGATCTTTGCAGACTCTGGGTTAATATTTCTCTCAATCAAGACTTGATTGCGATATTCGGAGCAGCCGAAAGGTAAAATCACGGTCTTCTGCATATTAAATTTTGCCGTTGATGAGGTACACTAAAGACAGATCTGGACCTGAATCAAAATGTCAGATCGTCGAGAAACGAATATCATCCTCACAGGCACTCTGATCGAACCAAAATATCTTGATCTGTGCTCACAATGCCGGAAACAATGAGATCCACGGTAATTGACTCTTTCAATTTTTTTTTTCAGAACGGTGTGAAAGGCCCAGATTCTGGATTGATGAGAGTGGATTATTTATTCAAGTCAAATCGAGGGAAAATATACAGGGGTTCGGATGCTGTGGTGCCCGCAAGGTGGTCAAAAACAACAAAAATCGGCCAGTATCAGCCGAAAACCGTGGAAAACAGCGAAAATGGCCCTTTTGCGTGCCCCATGGCACATTTTTGGCTGTATATTTTCCATAATTCAACTTGGGAAGTGAAGAGGAGCTGTGAGGGTATCATATGGGAAACTCAGCTTACCGCAGAGCAAGTCATTGGGCAAGTCAAAAAATCAGGTTTTTCGGTTTTTGGCGTATTTGTATCCAAATGATGCCGGATCAGGCAATATTGATCATCGAAGTGATGTGATATGGTCGGCTCATTCACCTCAACAATCTGACATCTTGGTTTGTGCCAAAATGTATAGTGGTTGTCAAGAGAAAGGCCAAAAACCAATCGGACATTTTTTGTTGTTGAGTTAGTGTACACCATAGGTCCAGTATATTCCAGAGAACTGTCCAAGAGTCCTTGTTGGAAAGGTAAATTGTTGTGTTGTCTGCAAACAGGGATACAAGTAATTTTCTGTTGGTCCCAAGCACTTTGATACCCTTCAACTCAGAATTACGCAGTAAGCAGGCAAGGGATTCAATGGCGAGATTAAAAAGAAGGCAGGATAACGGGCCCCTTGGCGGACACCGCGGGTGACTATAAATTGTTCACTCATCTCTCCATTAATCATGATCTGCGTCTTCGCATCGGTGTACAAGGTTTTAATCAGGGCGCAGAATCTTTCCGGGAAGCGCATGCGATGCATTACGGCTAGCAGGTAATCATGGTCCACCTTATCGTAAGCTTTCTCTTGGTCTAGAGCCACAACGACTCCGTTCACCTCTGTGGCATCTGCATAGTCAAGTAGGTGTTTCAGTTGTTTCACCTGGTCTTCAATCTTACGACCTTTCATAAAGCCAGCTTGCTCCCGGTGTATTACCTCTGGTGCAACGTCGGCCAGTCTTAGTGAGTAGCTCTTTGTCAACAGCTTATAATCCACGTTCAGGAGAGTAATAGGCCGATAGTTTGCCACATGTGCGCGGTCGCCTTTTTTTGTAGATCGGGCACATCCAGCCGGTATGAAAATTCGTACCGGGAACTACCCCATGATGCTCAATGTCCGCCACCAGAGATTCTAAGATGGCTATTACATCGAAGGCATTCTCTTCGTCAATCCTGAGTTCAATCTCTAACCATTTATAAAATTCATAAGGCAACCCGTCTGTCCCGGGTGCGGACCCATTTTTTGACAATCTCAGCGCAGTTCTCAACTCAGAAGCAAGCAACTCACGACTCATCGAATCATGTTGGTCTTCTTTCAGGTGCGCCTCGCATTGTTCCAGCACTATTGATGTTGCGAGCAGTTCAGCACAATCGTCGGGTTTGTCTCTGGTTTGTATTTCATCATGGTGATTGCGCGCAATTTCGGTCATGTACTTCGGTTGAGTCTCGTACCGTGGAGTGTTGATGGGTGAGTCGGGTTTCATGAATTCGTGTATAGATTCTTTCATATGATAACCCGCTGCGGAACGGGTCCAAAAACGGCTTTGCAGCGTTTCGCCTTCAACATCATACCGCGTCTGTGATAGATCTTGTTTTTCCTGGGCTCTTTCTCTCAGGGCGTCATTAATCTTCTTTTCCAGAAGGAATGTGGTGAGATTACGATCGTCGGCGGACATCTCCCTGTCATGAATCCTCCCTGTCATGAATCGCGAGGTGTAACTGTGCTTTCCAGATGCGCAAATTCCTCGAATCTTCCGAATCCACCAGGAGTCAACATCTTGTCATTCTCTACACGTCGCATTAATATGCAGTGTAAAGCCTCTTGTAGGTTTTTGAGCCGACAGCCGGCTCGGTGCTCTGAGAATTCACCATAAGCAAGATAATCCAGGACCAAACAAAGATGACTCGACCTCGCTAGCTGGGCCCTCCAAAGGAAGCAGGACCCACAAGAGGTATTATCTATAGCTTCAATCTGATTTTGCGAGAGTAAATGGTTGACGAGCTGTAGAGTCGCAGGTCAGTTCAACGGACAAACATGTTCAATTAAAATGTGTGGACTTGGCGTATTTGACCATCCCACACGCCCTAGAGCACCTTATGATGAAATAAAACTACCTCGGGCTAAAGCGCGGCACGATGATACACCCGAGGTTGAACCCATCCCCGAGATGCCCTAGTTCAAGTTCTACTCGAGGAATTATTAATAATTGAAATATATTCAGATCTCCATCGAGCGGGCATACATTCAACATTTGAGTGTGAAACGAGCGAAGGTGACTGCCGAATCAGATCTCAAGTCCTTTGAACTGAGATCTCAAAGCAGCAACGCGGACCAACCCGATATCAAACTGGTATAATTTTGACCTCCCATGCACTCAAATGGGAGGAATATGCCAAGCAAGTTACGCGAATTCAATTCAATCTCGGCCCTTGAGCGAAATTTTGAGATTTGTGAAGACCTAGGTGAGTTCTGATTGAGCCGAAATTGGCCACAACTTAGCTAACTATACCGGCGGGTCAAATAGCTTCTCCACGTCCGCTTCTGTGCCATCCTGCTCCCCATCCTCATCCCCAAACCCATCCTCATACACATCCGCATCCGCATACCCATCCAGCCCATCCAGTACGTCCTCGTCGCTCAAAGACGAAGACGAAGACCCCTCCCCGAGCAATCCTCCCCCCAAGCCCCTCGCCACCTCCAGCGCCGCGCGCTCTTCCTCCCGCTCCCGTTCTCGTGCGAGATGGCGAGAGCGCTCTGAGGCGGCGGCTTTGGCGAGGATGTCTATGGATGCGTCTGCGTCCGTGGCTGCGTCTGTGTTTGTGTCCGTGGAGGTGGAGGGGATTGCGGTGGATGTAGTGGATGTAGTCGTTGTTGGGGGTTGACGTCGTGGAAGTGGAAGTGAAGGTAGAGGTGGAAGCAATGGACGGGGACCCCAACACCTCCCGCACGAACGCGCACCCCTCCACCACGCGCAACCGCTCCACCGCCGCGCCCGCCTCCAACGTGCGCAGTACACCCATGCCCTCCCTTTGTATTTGTGTCTCCCTTTGCGCTTGGGTGTGGGTTTGGGTTTGGGTGTGCGTGAGGGTGTGCGTGCACCTAAGCTTCATCGGCCCAAGCCGCCCCGCCGCCTCGTCGACGCCGTCCCACAGCCGCGGGGCGACGCGCGCGCCGAGCAGGGGGACGGGGCGCACGAGGAGTGCGGTCGTCGGCCGTCTTGGTCGAGGATGTGTGCGTGCGCGTGCGGACGAGCGCGAGGTGGTGGTGGTGGGGGAAGTGGTGGAAGCGGACGTGTAGAGCCGGAACGCGGTGCGCAGCCGTGTGTGGAGGGGGTGGAGTCTGTGGTACGGGGTGTTAGTTATTCGACAAGCATAGTAGATGGCGAGCAAGAGGGAAGGAGGGAGGGAGGGAGGGAGGGGAACATACCGTCCAGAATACACGCCTCCGCCTCGCAGTGCGCCTGTTCCTGCACCTCCTCCGACGCGTCAGCGTCCATGTCCCCATCCTCTTCAGACAGACTCCCCACACTCCCCATCGAGCGCTCCCCATCCGTCTCCGTCTCGCTCCCCTCCTCCTCCTCCTCCTTCCCTTCCACCTTCGTCTTCTCCAACAAAGTAGGCGGGGAAGGGGACGCAGACGCAAGGTACCGCGCCCACACGCCCCTCCCCACGGGCCACACGACGCTCACCAACACCGCCGCGCTCGCGAGGAGGTGGAACACCTGCAGCAGGCCCATCCCGCCCACCGTCACCCCGCCCTCGTACACCTTGCCCGCGATGCCCACCGGTGTGAGGACGCGCGCGTGCGCGCGCGGTGTAGATTGGGAGTAGGAGTAGGAAGAGGGAAAGGGAGGGGGAGAAGAGACGTTGGCGTTTGCGAAGAACGAGAAGAGCGCGAATGCGCCGAGGATGTATCGCCGTGGGGGCGCCGGTGAGGTCTTGTTGGTGATGCATGATCTCCTGCTGGCGCTGTACATACGTGGCTGTCGATGAGTGCATGGGGACGGAAGTGGAGAGCGCAGACGAACCCGCGTGGGAGGAGTTTGTCAACGCCGACGCCGCGGCGGACACAGGGAGGGGCACGACCTTCCGCTTTGAGCACTTGCGCGCGATCTTGACGCCGTCGATGAAGCCGCGCGCGTCGATGTGGTCTTCCGGGTCCGAGGCATCGCCGCCTGCGTCGTATAGTTTTAATTAGTGATTAATTAGAGTAGAGGGAGGAAAGCATACCGGGATAGGGCTCGCCCGCCTTGATCGCGGCCGCCCTGTCGACGACGCGGAGCGCGGGGACGGCCTGGCGCAACAACTGCATGCGGGCGTTGAGTTGGTGCGGTACTGGCGCTCGATGGTCGTGTGGGACGTCTTTGGCCGTGATTGCGTTGCGGTCTGGACTGGGGTCGCGGGGGTGGGCAGGGCGGGGCACTCGGTGCGACGGGTGCAGTGGTAAACGCGGATGCGGCCATGTTGGGTGCTGGGTACGAGGGACAGGCGGGGCTGTGGAGGCAGGCGGCTGGTATCTGCACGGCGAGGACGAGGCCCGCGTTCTTGCGGACGCAGTTTGCAAGTTCTGCGGCGGGGTCATCGGAGTAGCCGGTGTCGACGGATGTGGCACGCATGGACGGCGGGGGGGAGAACGAGCCGGTGCTGCTGCCGCTCTCGGACTCGGACGAGGGCAGCGGGGACGGGGCCTCGAATGTGAATTCGAAGAGGCCAAAGTCGGTCGTGTCCATGCCGAGGTCCATGGTGGTGAACTAGGACATGCTGCTCAGTGAATTCCAGTCTGGTGGTGTGCCGACGCTGGGGCTCGAGTTGTCGTCTGTTTGGTGCATGTTGTGCTGGGAGTGGTTGTGGAGGAGGAGGTTGAGAGGGTCGCTGGGGTCGAGTCCCAGCTCGTCATTCATTAGTGTCGACATGGCCAGAGGAAAGGACAGTCAAGATCGTGCCACTATTGGTGGCTGGGTTGTGGAGGAGGAGGTTGAGAGGGTCGCTGGGGTCGAGCTGGAAAGGAATTTAAGGAAAGTCAAGATCGTGTGACTATTGGTGACTGTGTTGACGTGCTTTCCTCGGCCCCGGGTTGCCGTGATGCCCCTATTTACGAGCAGAGGGAGGCGGGGAGAGAAGAGGCAGAGAGGTGAGTGAGAGAAGTCAGGCAGGGACCCGTGCATGAGTGAGAGTATTAATCATGAGGCTTGTTGTGAGATGGAAGTAGGCCATTCGGGGTGGTCCTCGACCTGCCATGGAGACTAGAATCCAAATAAACCCATACTGTTTGATTATTCGCAAGCCGTGCGCAAGGGGGCGTGAGGGTTAAAGTCCGGAAGGACAATGCCGGGGTGGGGTGGGGTGGGTAGGTGCCCGAGATCTCGCGTGTTCAATTTTTTTTCCCCATCCAAAAAGAAATTGTTCCGTGCATTTTCGCGCGAGTTTCTCCGCAGTTGAGCGTGTCAAAGCGCGTCAAAACGTGTCAAAGCGCCCATGGTGTGTTCAGTGGACAATGCAAGCTCATAATTGCTTTTTATGCATAGTTGGTGGCTTTCAGAACCTCACCCACCATTTCAGTTCAACAATGGAGCACCAAAAAATGATAAAATCTGTTTCTAGTGTAAGATGGCAGCATCTGGTCTATATAAGAGCACAAACCAACCATCCTTCCGAAATTCATAATGTCCCACTCCGGATCTAACCTACCACCCTCCAAAATGATCGGGCTGATACGTTGGCATTTGTACTTTATACGCTGGCCTGAAACTTTGTACAGCATCCTTTCTACACATTGCAGGCCTTCCCTGGCCCATTGATCAATTGCAACAAACAGTGATGCATTCCGACACCGACTGGATAAACTTCACGGGAACAAGTGTATTTTGAGGGGCAGAAGAGCATGGGAACTATGAATTTAGGAGGTGGATCCTGGGAAGCTGGAAATCATGGAACAAGAAATAAAATATTGGGCGGTAGGGGGATGGTTACCAAAAATCAGCGGAATGTGAAAAAATGGGGTTATGTCTTCCGAAAAAGAAAAATTGCACCCCCTTGGCCGTGCATCTCATATTTTTATTTCGAGTCTTGACACGTCCTAGTGCCAGTGGGCGTTCCACCCGATTGCGAGAGTTGTCTGCACAGCTTTGGTGTCTGTATAGTAGTCTCAATTTGAACATTTCCGCGGCACCAGGTGAGCATGAGGTGGAATAACAAAACACGTTGGGTGAGAGTACAGTGGAAATGCGTAAAGTCACAAACGTGGCCGTGATGTGAATAGTGCTGGCGCTCCCACGGTTGCTTTCCACTCGCTTTCAAATCACCTTATTTAAATAAATAGATTTTCAAATAAATAACACAGGAGGTACATAAAACAAAATGGGCTAGGACTGCATATAATGATTCAAAACTCAGACTGTAATCAACTTGACCTGTTCTTCCTCCAACCCAAGCTCTTCAGTATCACTATCCACTTCCTCCACCTTCCCTGCAGGAACATTTAGCCCGGCCAAGTGAGCCAAATTCTTTTGGTGCTGCTCTTTTGTCTCCTCACTGATACTGCCAACCCTCTCATCAATGTCCTGAACTCTCTTGGCTTGTGACGAGCGCTCAAAGAGTGGCTTTGCAGTTTCCCACAGTTCCAGTGCCTTCAGCAAATCCCCATTCTTTTTGGCCATGTCCCCGAGTCGGACCATGCACTCTGCTCTGCTGCGGTGAACATCCATGTAGGTAAATCCACCCAAGGCGACAGTGAACAGGCTGACAGCGGTGAGTTCATCGTTCTGCATGAGGTGGACATCTCCAATGAATTGCAAAGCCTTGTAAATTCCAAGCTTCTCCTTTGCCCTAAGAGAGTGTGCAAGTAGGATTATACTCCAGCATGGATCATGGTGTGGGCTCCAGCGAGTAACATCTGCTAGTCTCTCCAGACAGTAACTTACTATCTCAGGATTCCGACCTAACCCAGTTTTGAGACATTTGCAACACAGGGAGCATGACATATCTCCTTCTCTGAGATTCAGATCGGCTTGAATCATATCGCAGTAAATTGGCATCAGCTTTGGTCCAATTTTCTTGAAAATGGTTTGTGATGCACATATTTTCTCCTGGATCACCTCACATGAAACTCCCATGGGGACCTCAACTCCAGCAGTATTCATCAAAGAAAGACCCTCATAATACAGCCTTCCCCGCTGATAGGTCTGTAGGAGTTGTCCCCAGAGGTTATGAGCATCAGCATACTCTGATTTGTATGCATGAATTTCTGCCTGGCAGTTCATCAGGGAACAATTCAAGTCCCCCTGGGACAGACCACACAGCTCTAGAAGAGCACTGGCCCTTCTGACAAGAAAGATGCATTCACGATAATCACCCAACATTTGGCAGCACAAAGCCTCAGTGTATAGTGTGTGTGCCTCGCTTTGTAAATCCCCAGACTTCTTTGCAAGTCTCTGTGCCTCCTGTGCATAGGTCCGGCCAGTGATATAGTCACCGGTATACCATTTAATCCATGAAAGCCGATGCAAGGCTGTAGCTTGTCCTCTGATGTTTCCATGTGACTTGGCCAAGGAGAGGCCCATTTGACCATATTTTAGAGCAGTGGGGATATCAAGCTCTGAATAATAGTTCCCTAAGCGAGTGTAAAAAGTGGCTATGGTATCTTTGTCAGTACCCATCATGGTTAAACAGAGAAAGTGAGCATACCTTCCAAATCAGGATCATCCAAAGTCTTCAACCACTCCAAAGTCGGAGCAATCAGTGCCTCGGGATGGGGGGTTGAATAGGATCTCTGGCCACCAAATAACCTAACAGTGAAAGATGCTTTGGCCTGATGGTCCTCAGAGTGTGGGAGGAGGGTGAGTACCTTGTTCACTAGAGGTGTTGCACCTTTGCCAATGCTTGCATTGAACAGGAGGAAATGGGATGTGCAGGAGATGCTATCTGCTAGATCTGGATGCTCCGGGTAGAGTCCATTCTGGATAATGTTGTGAATATTGGTGTAATTTGAAGTCAGTCGTTCAACATAGAGTGCTGCTGATTGTTTTCCCTGATCAGTTACATACACTTGCAGGAGCTCCCTGAAGTGTGTGAATAGTGGTCCGATCATTTCATCAGTTGGTGGCCGGAATTTTGCCATGTATTCTCTGATTGGTACCAGAGCCTTGAGCCGCTTGTGGTCATCAAGGTAAGCCAGAGCAGTGCGAAGCAGAGCCCTTTTACAATCAAGGATATCCTGAATTACAAATTTGCTTTGCTTCAGTTCTACATCTGAGAGCCCATCCGGAAGGATTGACAAGAGACTCAGAAGCTCCTGGGAGTGAGGGGTGGACATGATTCTAGGACTTTCAAGGGAAAGCAAGATGGATGATTCGGGATTGGATCTTCGGTCATAACCCTCTGAGATGACTGAGGTATGCTCCCTCTGCCAGCGTGACAGGATTGCAGTGGTGCCCTCCACATCTACTGCATGAGCAAGAAGGTTGATTGAAAGTGGCATATTGTCTGTGAGGTGAAGCACTTGGTCGATTTCCTCCATTGGGTGTCTATCTTCTGCGATAGCAATAAACACCTTGCGTGCAGCCTCTTGTGCCAAGGGCTCCAGAGAGGGCAGGAATGGCCGTGTCCATTGCACTTTGGAGGGTCTTTCTGCTCCTCGCATTGTAATCTTGGACTTCATGAGCAAAATAAGTACACAAGAAGAAATCAGAATACACACCATCAACGCAAGACTAGTTATATCTGTGAGCAGGGAGAGAAACTCCTCAACTTCTTTGCGGGATTCTACTGGCTCCCAAGCAGTCTCAAGGTTGTCAAGAATCAGCAAAGTTGTTGAACGCTCTGAAAGGCGGTGGAGAACTGCTCGAGTGAGGTCTTGACCAGACTTCATTCCAAGATGGGTCCCAATGAGACCTGCAAGTTCCACCTTGCTTGCTGCAGTGTCACAGGCAACAAACAACCGATTTCCTTGGTATTTGATAACAATTTCTTCATGATGTAAGACAACTTGTGCCAAACTGGTCTTTCCCATGCCACCAGCACCCAGAATGGCTATCCTTGGAGTGCTTTGTTCAAAATGTTTGAGGATATCAGCAAGCTCTGATTCACGGCCATGGAATATTTTGGGTTCTGCTGGCAGCATTGAGATGGAGTTGGAGCTATGATGTTCATGAGCATTGACACAAAAGGACCAGGATTATTAATGATCACCTGGCATATGAACCAGAATACATTCTGCTAATCTGTGTGTCTGTTATTATCGCTCTTGTCAACAAATATCCTCACATACAGATGATGCTGAGTCTGAACTGGATATTGTTTCAATTGCATTCAGCACCTCCTGATGTCTGATCTGGGCCTGTTCTTCCATTTCTCTGGCAGTGGACATGATATCTGAGGATTTAATCTGCCAACTAGCTTGAGTGGGTGTGTCAATCTGCTTGGATGTGCAAAGTGTTCACCTGAAAGAAATTGATTCCCTCTTGCAATCCCGTCTTGCAGTCCTTCAGTAGCCCATTTAATTCCCCCTGTCGGAAGAACTTCTTGACTTTGCTGCCACTTTGCTGGGCCTCAATAAATGTATAAATCTTGTGGAGGGTCCTAAATGTGTTGTGTGAGACATGTGCATGTGTATGGGAGTGGAGGGTTACTGAGTGAAATTTGCAATCTCATGCAATGTGCTGGGTGGTAGTTCGATACCGGTGTCTGACTTGACATAGACACCAATGATTGCATTGAGGATGTTGTGAGTCTGCTCCATCAACTCAGCGCACTCATTTTTGGCTTGTTTGATAGTCTAGGGCAACATCTGAGAGCCATGCTGGTCAATTTACTTTGGGAATATACCTGAACAAATTTCAAAAGCGACTGTGTGGTATTTACCATGGCTTCTAGCCCCGGGATCTTCAAGGTGTTGACTAGGATGTCGAGTGTGTCGACCGTGATGGTAACACATTTTGATATATTCTCCAAGCGGACTTCAATTATGGTTTGTTGACGAGGCATGATGGGAAAGGGTTGCATCAGGTGGGATCCTTGCAGGCTTTATACATTCGGGGTCTTGGGAACTTTTGCTCTGATTGGATACTGTTCAGTTTTCCTTCTGCTGTGTAGGTCTGATGGTCCATCCAAATACATCTAGATCTGTCTTTGATATTCCACCAGATCCTCCAAAAATATGCAATGCAGTCTAGGTATAGGGCAAACGGTGCAACCTATGTACTTGCCAGTGTATTATTTGCTCATATCATCTACAACTCTTCTTTGCTCAGCCACCTCAACACCATCCAGATTCAAGGAATCACCCCATAAATTACTCAAAAGTTGTTTATATTCCCGCCACAGTGCTGGGACAGCATACAAGCACCCACATTTATTTATGCACAACATAAAGTGGTAGCGTGTGAAGTGCCCCACAGCACTTTGGTTTCAGAACATGTTGGTTGGTCTGTGCGAAGCACATCTTGTTCATCACATAAGTAGATGATATCAACTTTGAGATGCCGTGATATCTGGTTCACAGCAACACAGAGGAGATGTATTGTGTGGTTAGATATGCTGCTGTGCGGTGGCCATGGAGACAGAGAATGATGGAGGATTAGGACACTTAATAATTGCAGAGAGTCGATGTGATGGGAAGGCTGGGTCGGGTCGGGCCCGACACAACCCTGTGGCTATGCTACACGTGCAGGGTCGGGTCGGGTCGGGTTGACCAAAGCCACTTCCAATTGTTCGCAAAACAATTGCGGCGCGGCGGTCCGAGCTCCCATTGTGTGGAGAATTTATCCGGCGGATCCGCGGGATGCCTCATGAAGGAGCGGGGATTATGCTTCATGATCCCGATTGTCATTCTCTAAGAGTTCTCTGAGACAAGTAAGTGATTCAAATGGGCTGTCGAATTACACTGTTAATCCAGGAGGACTGTGTCTTTCGCGCCGCATTTCAACCTTTTTCCCACAGTTCAACCTGCGCGTCAAAAAACATCTTGAAATTGGATCGAAGTTCTGTGTTGAAAGCATCATACTGGCTAGGTCCTGAAGCATCCAGGTCAAGGACTTCACCTCTGATGTCCGGTCCCCGAGTAGATATTGCATTAGCAACCGGAAATACGTAGGAAACTCAACCTTGAGCGTACGGTACGAGTTTACTGTTGTAGTGTCCGTGAATAAGAGACCTTCAACGAACTGATATCTCTCAAGAAGTCATGTTTCCTTGAAAACTAGAAGGACTTATGAATACATTCATAAACTAAGATTGAATATGCCCAACAAGCACGAGTTGGATGCTGTTTAAAAAATTGAAGGAAGAATATCATGTTCGAAATGTTGGTGCGCGACATCCATCCGTCGAGCCAGTGATTAAGGATATTTTGGATGAGCCTCGATTGACCATCACATACCTTGTCAGACCAACTTCCTTCGCGCCAATTAATGTTGAAAACTTATGGCCCGTTGAAGAAATAGATGATAGAAGGAAGTAAAACTAACCTCCACCAGGATGCCGGGCTTTACCATTCATGTTACAGGTCCTTTCCGTCTGGGCAGACCACTTTCCCTCAGTCAATTCTGTGTAGCAAAGACTGAGACAAGCTGAGGCAACGGGGCGAGAACCTTGTGTTGAGGGATCTAGAAGGAAAGGGAGAGCCAGAGCCAGATGCCCCTCGGATGGACATGTCTGACAAATGTTTTACATGAATTAATGGCGGGGGCTTTGGCCGGCACGACACGACACGGCCCGCACGTGCAGCACAGCCCCTGGGTCATGCCGTGTCGGGTCGTGCCCGACCCAACCCGACCCTCCCATGCCTCATATGCTCTCAATAATTGTTGCCAAACTTCTAGGCCATCAAGAGTGTTTGCATCCAGTGGAGTCCATGAGGTCCATACTATATCCCGCTGGGAACCTTGTTCATCAGTGTCGACATGGCATGAAGAAACAAATATTCGGTTAAAAATCACGCCAGAACAATTGTACCACTATTGGTGGCTGTGTTGACCTCCTCGGTCCGGGGAGCCGGATCGTGATGGGGCCCCTATTTACGATTAGAGTGAGAGCGAGGGGAGGGAGATTCGGGCTTAATCCTAGACGCTCTCCACGCTCAAGCTGTGATATGAACAGTTCAGGCATAAACCAGCATAAACCCATCCTGGATTTGGGCTGTATGTACATGTTAGAACTGAAAAGCGCAAGAAAAGTGTCAACGAGTTCTTATTTTGAAGCCCGAAGAAAATCCAGCAAAGCCCGAGGGTCGAGACTCAACCTGTTTATGGCCTCAGAAAAGATGTAAGAAGGATCCACTGCTTGGTTCGTGAAAAACTTCAAACAAACTTGGTAGGCAGTCGTACGGTCACGTTACCTCCGTTGACGCGCCGCATCTGGGGCTATTTGGCTGCAACCCGAGTCAATGTCGCTGGGAAGTTGTCGTTCTCGATCGAATGAACTCTTGTAGACTACACTTCAATTTCGCAGCCGGGGTTAAACAGTTGCTCTATCGATGTTCAAAGAGGTCAATCATTGCGTCGTGACTGGGGGAAGACCAAATATATTTAAAGTGCATATCCTTAGAGGATGCACCTCCCATAACGGGATGGTAGATGACTACAATCACTTTGCTGCTGTGACCGGGGATTCGGGTTGGACTTGGGGTTGTTTGTTGCTGTATTTCTTCAAGGTACATACAATAGGGGGTTTCACACATTCCAATTTGAGGCCCAACCAGGAAGTTCGGGAATTGGCGACACCGGCAAAATGACCGGTGACACCGCCCTCGGCAAGGTTCTGAGTTTGAATTCCATTCAAAGCTCGTCAATCCTGCCCATCTCGATGGGAAAGTTCATTTTGAAGGTGTGCAATTCATGCAGGGTAAAGAATCCCATTTGTACCTCAACACCAATGGAACAGGTTAGCATGTATTATGCTGAGGTTCATTCGTTATAGAGCAGGAGTCACACTGGTCCTTTGTCCGCAATACGTTGCGTGGCTTCGCGTAGACAACGAAAAATTCCGTTTGATTAACTTCACCGGGTCCTAACACCCTGTACATTGAGGTAGCCTTTTCTGTGGGTGAAATATAAGAACAAAGACTGACACTTTTCTAGACCGGCGGTCCCGCTGGATCGACTGGGAATTTCATGTCATTTGGAATGGTCGTTCTAAATCCCGTCAGCCGTAAGTTTGCGAACGGAGACAGCCGGCCGTATATTTACCTTCAAACAAGTGCCTGGGAGTGATACCGTTGCGTGTATAGTTTTCCGATTCATTTTACATGTCCATGTAAACACAATTCGTCCGAGCATTTATTTCATGGTATAAGTCGAGAAATTCTGGTTTGGCCGCAACTCGAGTAGTGGTTTTCTTCGTCCAGCTGGCGGACGAGGGTAAGTGCGGTGGCAATGAATGTCCATTCAGGTTGCTTCTGACGGCTTCAACGATGCCCACAGGAACTTGATTTGCAATTTCGAGGTTGGAAGAGACAAGGGGAAAATGATAGAATCATTGATCTCTCCGCCAGTCAGCTTTGATCGGCCTTCAAGCTTGCCCTTCCCGCCTACTGACAGTCAGCTGGCAGCGCGTCCGATGCAGATCTCGGAGGTCGTAGCGGTCGGCGTCTTTTGCTCCTACTTTTCCATCATTGTGGGCCTCTTCTTGTTAATAGCACGAAGTCTCTCCAGTCAAAACTGGGGAGGCAGGGTGTATGTCTTCATCGCGCTCTCAGTCGCGTCTTTTGTACACACATGGTTTTGTAAGTCTCCATTTGCCTTTGGCGGGATGTCTCTTACGTGATTTCCTCTATAGACATGTTTAAATTCATGGCTGCAAGTCATTTTTCTATTTGTAGTGGTTAATATATCCAATCCTTTCTGCAGTGGAGTTTCAAGGACTACGAACAGTCCGCCAGGGCTCCTATTTCCACTGGGCTTACCGTTGAAAGAATGAATCAATGGCTTCTGAATACCTCGCTTTTCAAGCAGGCTTGGGCCCATGTCTGCTTCGGCAAAGCAAATTGGTGGTGGAGTCAACAACTTTGCCTTTTTACTGTCGGGGCATGGATGATATTCCTCTCCATCGAAGGTCAGTAATTCTGCGGCTTGGTTCACTTTTCGTGAAACTATCTTGCCACAGGCAGGTGCCACCACATCAAGCTCATCTGGGTGTATATGCTCCTCGGGCAGTTCGTCGCGATCTCCATCGCGTCAAATTTATTCTATCTTGCCCTTGTCCTCGCACCCCATCCGCCCTCTCCATCCTCCAGCCATGGAATGTCCTCTCTCCCGGCCCCTGTTGCGCTCTGGCTCCCCATCCTGCTCTCCTTCGGCACCATCGCGACAAGCCCCTTCACCTCCGAGCGCTCCTTCCTTCCAAACCTCCTCCTCATGCACACACTCATCATCCTTCCGCTCCTGGTTCAAGTCGCGTTTTGCCATCAGCCTAAAGACCCTCTATGTTGTCGTCTTTGGGGCCGCGCTCGTGCTTCACGTGTGCGCAACTGGCCAAGCCGCCGGCGATCCACCGGTCTCCATCAGGAATCTTGCTCTCAAAGCATGGAATGTCCTTCACTCTCATCCTGCACAATCGTCCATAGGCTGGGACGTCATTTGGACAAGCATATCGTTTGTCGTGTGGCTTATCCTGCACCCGGAATTGCAGCCCCGGGTTCTGCCATCCAGCCCAACAATCAAGGGCCGATTCTTGACCGCCATGTATCTTGTGATGGTGACGCCCCTCCTCCTGGTTGGGGTGCTTGCTCCTCATGTTTTTTGGACTACATAAGAATGAGCAAGAGGACGAGTGATAGCAGGAATGTATCAGGAATGTATCTGTATCAGACTTCGACGCTGCGCAACAAGGGGGCAAAACATTCTGATAGAATACAGATTTGGACAACGAACTATGTATAATACAGTGTATCTACGGAACCAACTATTTTACGATGGAATTTACACCACGAGCTGATTTGACAGTTGTAAGGCAGGAAATCTTGACAGAAAAATCACAAACCGGCGAGATATTCCTTGACAGAACTGGCACTCTACAATTCCAGGTCCTATTAGAAGATGGAGCACGGAGGGAGCTAGTGAACGCACAAGCCCTTTGATCAATTCGTAGATACTTTTGTCGTGGTATCGCAGTTTTGTCGCTGGGTCCGTGTAAGGTGCCTGACTCCAGTATAAATACCAACGGGACCAGGCGGATGAAGAGACGGACCTCCAAGCCCGTGATATCACAGTAGTGCTTCTGTGGCAATAACGATGGGGGTGCCTCGATAGATGTGTCTAGTAGAGACTGAATGATCGAGTCAACGCGCTTCAAAAGGGTAGGTACTCACAAGTCAAAACCTCCTCCTCCTCGATAGAGGGTTCTCTGTCGACATCCATCCCATTCTCGATCTTCTCAAGCTGCCGTTTCTCCCGTTCTGCGCGCTCCCACTCGCGCTCCTGCGTCAGCACGGCCTTCAGGTTCTTCGAGCGGAGGGATTGACTGAATGAGGCCATCTAGGTGAAGTAGTCTTGCGCCCCACGATATGTATAATGTCAGAGACCTCTTGTGCTTAAGTCGTAGGCATTTAACAGCTTCCTTCCGCCGAATTTGTTCGAACTTATTCGGGATTAGGGCTATATGGTTCCAAATAGGCATTTGGAGCTGGACCTGCTTTGATATAAACAGCGCAGTAAATTCCAGGTGATATTTTGGCCGCCAGGACCATACACTGAACATCATACGCCAGCGGCTTGTTCCTCCACTGAGGGATATGTATGTCTTGCAGGAAGATATTGAAAAGTGCGCCGTGTTTACTTGTCGGTTGACTCAGATTCCAACGACTAAAGACGGTATATTCAGCAAAGAATGGCCAATTTTCCCGATCGTCTCCATCGCGGAGAAACTCCTTCAAATTCCACAGGTCAATAGCTTCGTTTCTGGCCTCTAAATCCAGAATCTGCTCTCCTCCCTCGTTGAGGGGAAGACACATGGTGTGGTGGGATATCCGCGGTTTTTTACCCTCCCAGAGGAAGACATCCCGCATTCTGATTAGGGTGTCTTCAACCGCCTTTGGCGTTCCTTGAACTCATGTGAGGTATTGAGTTTTCCCGCCGATGAACCATGTTTATAATATGTCTGCGCTCTTCAAGTGATGGTTTTTTTGCGTCCCAGCGGGAGAGGTCTCTCGAGATATTCTCAACCACCTTCGGCCATGGTGATAAATAGGGGACATTGTTGCCAACCCACGCTCCAAGGAACCGGCAGGTTTGTGTGTCCGGCACGATGGTGAGATTCTCCCGGATCCTTGCAGACTCTGGGTTAATATTTCTCTCAATCAAGACTTGATTGCGATATTCGGAGCAGCCGAAAGGTAAAATCACGGTCTTCTGCATATTAAATTTTGCCGTTGATGAGGTACACTAACTCAACAAAAGAAATGTCCGATGCGTTTTCGACAACAAAGACAGATCTGGACCTGAATCAAAATGTCAGATCATCGAGAAACGAATATCATCCTCACAGGCACTCTGATCGAACCAAAATATCTTGATCTGTGCTCACGATGCCGGAAACAATGAGATCCACGGTTATCGACTCTTTCAATATTTTTTTCAGAACGGTGTGAAAGGCCCAGATTCTAGATTGATGAGAGTGGATTATTTATTCAAGTCAAATCAAGGAAAAATATACAGGGGTTCGGATGCTGTGGTGCCCGCAAGGTGGTCAAAAACAACAAAAATTGGCCAGTATCAGCCGAAAACCGTGGAAAACAGCGAAAATGGCCCTTTTGCGTGCACCGTGGCACATTTTTGGCTGTATATTTTTTCCATAATTCAACTTGGGAAGTGAAGAGGAGATGTGAGGGTATCATATGGGAAACTCAGCTTACCGCAGAGCAAGTCGTTGGGCAAGTCAAAAAATCAGGTTTTTCGGTTTTTGGCGTATTTGTATCCAAATGATGCCGGATCAGGCAATATTGATCATCGAAGTGATGTGATATGGTCGGCTCATTCACCTCAACAATCTGACATCTTGGTTTGTGCCAAAATGTATAGTGGTTGTCAAGAGAAAGGCCAAAAACCAATCGGACATTTTTTTTGTTGAGTTAGTGTACACCATAGGTCCAGTATATTCCAGAGAACTGTCCAAGAGTCCTTGTTGGAAAGGTAAATTGTTGTGTTGTCTGCAAACTGGGATACAAGTAATTTTCTGTTGGTCCCAAGCACTTTGATACCCTTCAACTCAGAATTACGCAGTAAGCAGGCAAGGGGTTCAATGGCGAGATTAAAAAGAAGGCAGGATAACGGGCCCCTTGGCGGACACCGCGGGTGACTATAAATTGTTCACTCATCTCTTCATTAATCATGATCTGCGTCTTCGCATCGGTGTACAAGGTTTTAATCAGGGCGCAGAATCTTTCCGGGAAGCGCATGCGATGCATTACGGCTAGCAGGTAATCATGGTCCACCTTATCGTAAGCTTTCTCTTGGTCTAGAGCCACAACGACTCCGTTCACCTCTGTGGCATCTGCATAGTCAAGTAGGTGTTTCAGTTGTTTCACCTGGTCTTCAATCTTACGACCTTAAAGCCAGCTTGCTCCCGGTGTATTACCTCTGGTGCAACGTCGGCCAGTCTTAGTGAGTAGCTCTTTGTCAACAGCTTATAATCCACGTTCAGGAGAGTAATAGGCCGATAGTTTGCCACATGTGCGCGGTCACCTTTTTTGTAGATCGGGCACATCCAGCCGGTATGAAAATTCGTACCGGGAACTCCCCCATGATGCTCAATGTCCGCCACCAGAGACTCTAGGGTGGCTATTACATCGATCTCTTCGTCAATCCTGAGTTCAATCTCTAACCATTTATAAAATTCATACTAAGGCAACCCGTCTATCCCGGGTGCGGACCCATCTTTTGACAATCTCAGCGCAGTTCTCAACTCAGAAGCAAGCAAATCACGACTCATTGAATCATGCCATTGGTCTTCTTTCAGGTGCGCCTCGCATTGTTCCAGCACTATTGATGTTGCGAGCAGTTCAGCACAATCGTCGGGTTTGTCTCTGGTTTGTATTTCATCATGGTGATTGCGCGCAATTTCGGTCATGTACTTCGGTCGAGTCTCGTACCGTGGAGTGTTGATGGGTGAGTCGGGTTTCATGAATTCGTGTATAGATTCTTTCATATGATAACCCGCTGCGGAACGGGTCCAAAAACGGCTTTGCAGCGTTTCGCCTTCAACATCATACCGCGTCTGTGATAGATCTTGTTTTTCCTGGGCTCTTTCTCTCAGGGCGTCATTAATCTTCTTTTCTAAAAGGAATGTGGTGAGATTACGATCGTCGGCGGACATCTCCCTGTCATGAATCCTCCCTGTCATGTGCTTTCCAGGTGCGCAAATTCCTCGAATCTTCCGAATCCACCAGGAGTCAACATCTTGTCAGTCTCTACACGTCGCATTAATATGCAGTGTAAAGCCTCTTGTAGGTTTTTGAGCCGACAGCCGGCTCGGTGCTCTGAGAGTTCACCATAAGCAAGATAATCCAGGACCAAACAAAGATGACTCGACCTCGCTAGCTGGGCCCTCCAAAGGAAGCAGGACCCACAAGAGGTATTATCTATAGCTTCAATCTGATTTTGCGAGAGTAAATGGTTGACGAGCTGTAGAGTCGCAGGTCAGTTCAACGGACAAACATGTTCAATTAAAATGTGTGGACTTGGCGAACTTGACCATCCCACACGCCCTAGAGCACCTTATGATGAAATAAAACTACCTCGGGCTAAAGCACGGCACGATGGTACACCCGAGGTTGAACCCATCCCCGAGATGCCCGAGTTCAAGTTCTACTCGAGGAATTATTAATAATCGAAATATATTCAGATCTCCATCGAGCGGGCATACATTCAACATTTGAGTGTGAAACGAGCGAAGGTGACTGCCGAATCAGATCTCAAGTCCTTTGAACTGAGATCTCAAAGCAGCAACGCGGACCAACCCGATATCAAACTGGTAAAGTGAAGGAGGTCAGTCAGTACTAGAGCTTCGTGAGACGCACCTTGCAGAGACTTGTTGCCCAAGTTCGATTATAATCCCTAGTAACTCAATTTCAACTGTAGCCGTTTCACGCCGTTGCGGGCGGGCACGGGTCACTGAGTACTGAACAAAATATAGGAAAGAGGAAAGTAATTATCGAGGGGAGGTAACCAGAGTATACAACACACCTGGAGGTGAAATTTATAACTCGAGCGACGATAAATAGTCTCAAAAAACGCAAATCGGTCTTGGCGATGGTTAACCCAAAGATTAGCGTCAAAGGATCGAAAAACCGA
Organism: Mycena metata; assembly: GCA_029378385.1. Classification (NCBI taxonomy): domain Eukaryota; kingdom Fungi; phylum Basidiomycota; class Agaricomycetes; order Agaricales; family Mycenaceae; genus Mycena; species Mycena metata. Next base: position 59,522 of record JARKIB010000497.1, on the reverse strand, counting down.
GCTCGAATTGAATCGCAGTCGCCATTGATGTTGCCGGGGTCGTTATTAATATTCGGGTCAGCGTTGTGTCGCGCTTGAAGCTTGAAGGCCTGTTTGGAAAAAGTTGAGCTTGAACAAGATTGCAGTCGCCATAGATGTCACCGGGGTCGTCACTCATGTTAATTTTGTCCAGCATGAGGGCCGGCGTGCGCGTTATAGAAGAATTGAACGGAAGTAAAGCCCGGGACGATGTGAAAATTGAAGGCACACTGAAGATCAAGTTTCAAGGGATTTGAAGGAAAGCCATGGTTTATTCAAAGAAGGGTTAGAGGGCTGCAGAAAGCGAATAAGTGAAGTCTAGGTTGGTGCAGGCAAACTGAGAACTGTGCTTTGAGATTTGGTGCAAGAACCCACATTGAAGCTGAAGTAGCGCCAAAGGCCCAGACAGCGAAGGTCCACTAGCAATGCACAGAGTTCAAGCCCTGCATTCTGAACTTGATTATGCGGCTGCGGGGCGGTACAACACGAGAAGTGGTTATTGAGGTTGGAGGAATAGAGAATTGCTGGCTCGGGTAGCCCTCGGAGAGGTACAGGCAAGGCGGCAACTGAGGTCCGTGAATGAGCGAGCGATGGGATCGATGATGGGAAAAGAACTTCAAGTTCAAAGCGCGACGGCGAGGATCATCGGTAGAGCCGATCGGGAGTGACCTTCCTTCTAAGTTGGCCATGCACGAGCGCCAAAGACTCTGAGTCTACCCAGTCCGCAAACCCGTCTTCTCCACTCCATGTAAGAATTCATTCAACTGAAACCTGTTGACTAATAAGAGTTTTCGGCGAAATAGGTATATTCAATTCAACGGCGTATAGGGGTACTGCTTTGGAGAACAGAAGAGGAGGGCAAGAAAGAGTTGAGGAGACGAGGGGAGAAAGTAGCGCGCCAAACCCGCAAAGTCCACGCAGCGTGGAACTCGGCTCGCTTACGCGCGCAGATGCATGCAGGAGCTTCGGCAGCGCGGGGAATCAATGAACACAGAACCGCGTCCAACGCACGCTGGGCTCGCCGCGCAAAACTCGGTCCGCGGCCGCCTGTGCGTGCAGGAGGTGCAGCATAGCGGAGACTCGACTCGAGGGTGCGCGGGTGCAGCGGTGTGCCGCGGTGTGTGCGGCGATGCACGCGAGCGAGAATGATGAGGGATGAAGACAGGAGGGGAGCGTGGCGAGGGTGGTGAGGGTGTAGAGATGCTGAAACATGGATGTAACGTAAAACACAGCAGAAGGCGTGCACCTTGCTACAATCTCCTCCCCACGAAACGACGTTGGCGACGTTGCCTCACCGCGCGCGACAGCGCAACCTCGAGGTGTAGTGGCTGTATGGGTTAATGGGTGAGTAAGTGAAGTGAAAGAGGGAAGGTGTTCGTGTGCACGCACCTGGAGGCGGGTGGGTCCCCGTGCAAACTTGTTTCTCCGCGTCACCTCGGGCCCCGCAAACAAGAAAGTAATCCAAATGTCCCTCTATCCACCACACCTACACCTCCCCCGTCAACAAATCCGCCACCCGATCCCTTGCCTCCTCCACCCCCGCTCCCGCGTCCTCAAACACCTCGCTGCTCCCCAGGGTGCAGCGGAGCGCGCGCGCGGCTGCGCTCGTTGTCCTTGCGCTTGCGTTTGCGTTTGCTCCTTTCGTGTTGAGGGAGGCGGAGGCAGGGGAAGAAGAGGCGGAGGCAGAGGCGGAGGGAGCCAAACACGCGCCGATAGAGCACGATCGCGCACAGGAGCCTCTCCACGTCCGCTTCTGCGCCCTCCTGCTCCCCATCCCCAAACCCATCCTCATACACATCCGCAGCCGCATACCCATCCAGCCCATCCAGCACGTCCTCGTCGCTCAAAGACGAAGACGAAGACCCCTCCCCCAAACCAAAGACACACCCCACCCTAACCCCCAACCGCGCAATCCTTCCCTCGCCACCTCCAGCGCCGCGCGCTCCTCCTCCCTCTCCCGTTCTCGCGCTCGGGCCATCTCGCGCTCCGAGGCGGCGGCTTTGGCGAGGGTGTCTGTGGAGGCGTCTGCGTCCTCGTTGGGCGTTGACGACGTGGATGTAGAAGTGGAGGCGGTGGATGTAGTCGAAGGGGAAGTGGAAGGAGAGGAGGAAGTGGGGGTGGAGGTAGTGGAACTGGAAGAGGACGCGGACCCCAACACCTCCCGCACGAACGCCCGCCCCCCAACCGCGCGCAGCCGCTCCACCGCCGCGCCCGCCTCCAACGTGCACAGCACGCCCATGCCCTGCGTTTGTGTCTCCCTTCGCGCTTGCGTTTGTGTGTGGGTTCGAGCTTGAGTGAGGGGGTGGGTTTGGGTTTGGGTGTGCGTGAGGGTGTGCGTGCGCCTAAGCTTCATCGGCCCAAGCTGCCCCGCCGCGTCGTCGACGCCGGCCCACAGGCGCGGGGCGACGCGTGCGCCGAGCAGGGCGACGGGGCGCACGAGGGACGCGAGGAGGCGCCGGCGGTCATCGGGCGTCTCGGTCGAGGATTGTGCGCGTGCGGACGGGCGGGAGGTGGTGGTGGAGGTGGTGGAAGAGGAAGCGGAGGTAGAGAGCCGGAAGGCAGTGCGCAGCCGTGTGCGGAGGGGGGTGGAGTCTATGTAGCATGGGCGTTAGTTGTAGTCACGAAATGAGGAGAGAAGGGAGGGAGGGAGAGGAACCTTTTGCGTACCATCGAGAATACACGCCTCCGCCTCGCGGTGCGCCTGTGCCTGCACCTCTGATGCATCAACGTCCACATCCACATCCTCCTCGGACACGCTCCCCACTGCCCGCCGAGCGCTCCCCATCCGTCTCCGTCTCGCTCCCCTCCTCCTCCTCCTCCTTCTCTCCCACCGCCACCGCCGGCTTCTCCAACGCGGGCGCGGACGGGGCGGACGCACCATACCGCACCCACACCCCCCTCCCCACGGGCCACACGACGCTCACCAGCACCGCCGCGCTCGCGAGGAGGTGGAACGCCTGCAGCAGGCCCATCCCGCCCACGCCGCCCTCGTACACCTTGCCCGCGATGCCCACGGGCGTCAGGACGTGCCCTTCGTGCACGTGAGGTGTAGATTGGGGGGAAGGGGAAGAGACGTTGGCGTTGGCGAAGAACGAGAAGAGCGCGAATGCGCCGAGGAGGTACTGCCGTGGCGCGCCGGTGGGGTCTTGCTGCTGGTGCTGCTACTGGTGTTGCTGCAGAATCTCCTGCTGGTGCTGTGTGCATAGGCACGGAGGTGGAAAGCGCGAGCGCGGGCGACCATCTTGTCCTCTGGGGGCCACATGTTGCTGAGCGAGTTCAGTCTGGGGGAGTGCCGACGCTGGGGCTCGAGTCGTCGTCGCTGGCTTGCATATTGTGCTGGGAGTGGTTATGGAGGAGGAGGTTGAGAGGGTCGCTGGGGTCGTCGTTCATCAGCGTCGACATGGCACGATTGCCATTATTCGTGGCTGTGTTGACCTGATGCCCCTATTTCTAATTAGAGCGAGAGCGGGGAGAGAAGAGGCAGGGAGGTGAGTGAGAGAACACAGGCAGGGACCTGCACATTGGGGGAGATTTCAGAGTGGTATCAATAATGGGGGTTGTGAGATGGAATATAGGCCATTCGGGGTGGTCCTCGACCTGCCAATAGAAACCAAACAAACCCATACTGTATTTAATTACTAGCAAGCCGTGTGCAAGAGGGCACAAGGATTAAAATTTGGAAGGACAATGCCAGGGTGAGTGGGTACCCGAGATCTGGGGTATTCAGAATTTATTCCCATCAAAAAAGAATTGTTCCGTGCATTTTCACGCGAGTTTCTCCACAGTTGAGCGTGTCAAAGCGTGTCAAAACATGTCAAAAGCACCCATGGTGTGTTCAGTGAACAATGCAAGCTCATAGTTACTTTTTATGTGTAGTTGGTGGCTTTCAGAACCTCACCCACCATTTCAGTTCAACAATGGAACACCAAAAAATGATAAAATTGGTTTCTAGTGTAAGATGGCAGCATCCAGAGTATATAAAAGCACAAACCAACCTTCCTTCCGAAATTCATAATGTCCCACTCCGGATCTAACCCACCATCCTCCAAAATGATCGGGCTGATACTTTGGCATTCATACTACTTTGCACAGCATCCTTTCTACACATTGCAGGCCTTCCCTGGCCCATTGATCAATTGCAACAAACAGCGATGCATTCCGACTGGATAAACTTCACGGGAACAAGTGTATTTTGATGGGGCAGAAGAGCATGGGAAATATAAATCTGAGAGGTGGATCCTGGGAAGCTGAAAATTATGGAACCAGAAATTAAAATATTGGGGGGGTAGGGAGGTGGTTACCTAAAATCAGCGGAATGTGAAAAAATAGGGCTATGTCCTCCGGAAAAAAAAAATTGTGCCCCTTGGCACTGCATCTCATATTTTTCTTTCAAGTCTGGATGCATCCCAGTGGGTTCTCCACCCGATTGCGAGGGTTGTCTGCACAGCTTTGGTTTCTGTATTAGTCTCAATTTGAACGTTTCTGTGGCACGAGGTGAGCACGAGGTGGAATAATAAAACTTGTTGGGTGAGGAAACTTGTTGAGTCACAAATGTAGCCATGATGTGAATAATGCTGGTGCTCCCACAGTTGCTTTCAACTCGCCTCTACTCACATTAAATAAATAGATTTTCAAACAAACAACAAACACAGGAAGTACATAAAAACAAAATGGGCTAGGACTGCATATAATGGTTTGAAGCTCAGACTGGAATCAACTTGATCTGTTCTTCCTCCAACCCAAGCTCTTCAGTATCACTATCCACTTCCTCCTCCTTCCCTGCAGGAACATTGAGCTCGGCCAAACGAGCCAAATTCTTTCGTTGCTGCTCTTTTGTCTCCTCACTGATACCGCCAACCCTCTCATCAATGTCCTGAACTCTCTTGGCTTGCGATGAGCGCTCAAAGAGTGGCTTTGCAGTTTCCCACAGTTCCAGTGCCTTCAGCGCATCACCATTTTTCTTGGCCATGTCCCCAAGTCGGATCATGCACTCTGCTCTGCTGCGGTGAACATCCATGTGGGTAAATCCATCCAAGGCAACAGTGAACAGGCTGACAGCACTGAGTTCATCGTTCTGCATGAGGTGGACGTCTCCAATGAATTGCAAAGCCTTGTAAATTCCGAGCTTCTCCTTTGCCCTAAGGGAGTGTGCAAGTAGGATTATACTCCATGAGGGATCATGGTGTGGGCTCCAGCGAGTGACATCTGCCAGTCTCTCCAGACAGTAACTTACAATATCAGGAAACCGTCCCAACCCAGCTTTGAGACATTTGCAAAACAGGGAGCATGACATATCTCCTTCTCTGAGATTCAGATCAGCTTGAATCATATTGCAGGCGGCCAGCATCATCTCTTGTTGTCCAATTTTGTTGAAAATGATTTGTGATGCATATATTTTCTCCTGGATCACCTCACATGCAACTCCCATGGGGACCTCAACTCCGGCAATATTCATCAAGGAAAGACCCTCATAATACAACACCCCCCCTGATAGGTCTGTGGAATTTGCCTGTGGAGGTTATGAGCATCAGCATACTCTGATTTGTATGCATGAACGTCTGCCTGGCAGTTCATCAGGGCATAATTCAAGCTCCCCTGGGACAGACCACACAGCTCTAGAAGAGCACTGGCCCTTTTGACAAGAAAGATGCATTCACGATAATCACCCAACATTTGGCAGCACGAAGCCTCAGTGGATAGTCCTTGTGCCTCTCTGTGTAAATCCCCAGACTTCTTTGCAAGTCTCTGTGCCTCCTGTGCATAGGTCCGGCCAATGATATAGTCACCAGTTTGCCATTTGATCCATGAAAGGCGAGTTAAGGCCACAGATTGTCCTATGATGGTTCCATGTGACTTTGCCAAGGAGAGGCCCCTTTGACAATATTTTAGAGCAGTGGAGATATCAAGCTCTAAGTAATAGTAGCCTAAATTAGTGTAAAAGGTGGCTACAGTATTTTTGTCAGTACCCATCATGGCTAAACAGAGAAAGTGAACACACCTTCCAAATCAGGATCATCCAAAGTCTTCAACCACTCAAAAGTCTGAGCAATCAGTGCCTCGGGATGGGGGATTGAATGGGTTCTATGGTTACCAAATAACCTAACGGTGAAAGATGCTTTGGCCCGATGGTCCTCTGAGTGTGGGAGGAGGGCGAGTACCTTGTTCACTAGAGGTGTTGCGCCTTTGGCAATGTTTCCATTGAACAGGAGGAAATGAGATGTGCAGGAGATGCTATCTGCTAGATTGGGATGCCCCGGGTACAGTCCGTTTTGGATAATGTTTGGAATATTTGTGTAATTTGAAGTCAGTCGTTCAACATAGAGAGCTGATGACTGTTTCCCCCTATACACTGCATATACTTGCAAGAGCTCCTGGAAGTATTTGAAGAGTGGTCCGATCATTTCATCTGTTGGAGGCCGGAATTTTGCCATGTATTCTCTGATTGGTACCAGAGCCTTGAGCCGCTTGTGGTCATCAACGTAAGCCAGAGCAGTGCGAAGCAGGGCCCTTTTACAATCAAGGATATCCTGAATTGCAAATTTGCTTTGCTTCAGTTCTACATCTGAGAGCCCATCTGGAAGGATTGACAAGAGACTCAAAAGCTCCTGGGAGTGAGGTGTAGACATGATTCTAGGACTTTCAAGGGAAAGTAAGATGGATGATTCGAGATTGGATCTTCGGTCATATCCCTCTGAGATGACTGAGGTATGCTCCCTCTGCCAGCGCGACAAGATTGCAGTGGTGCCCTCCACATCCACTGCATGAGCAAGAAGGTTGATTGAAAGTGGCATATTGTCTGTGAGGTGAAGCACTTGGTCGATTTCCTCCATTGGGTGTCTATCCTCTGTGATAGCAATAAACACCTTGCGTGCAGCCTCTGGTGCCAAGGGCTCCAGAGAGGGCAGGAATGGCCGTGTCCATTGCACTTTGGAGGGTCTTTCTGCTCCTCGCATTGTAATCTTGGACTTCATGAGCAAAACAAGTACACAAGAAGAAATAAGAATACACACCATCAACGCAAGACTAGTTATATCTGTGAGCAGGGAGAGGAATTCTTCAACCTCTTTGCGGGATTCTGCTGGCTCCCAGACAGTCTCGAGGTTGTCAAGAATCAGCAAAGTTGTTGAACCCTCTGAAAGGCGGTGGAGAACTGCTTGAGTGAGGTCTTGACCAGGCTTCATTCCAAGATGGGTCCCAATGAGACCTGCAAGTTCCACCTTGCTTGCTACAGTGTCACAGGCAACAAACAACCGATTTCCCTGGTATTTGACAACAATTTCTTCATGATGTAAGACAGCTTGTGCCAAACTGGTCTTTCCCATGCCCCCAGCACCTAGAATGGCTATCCTTGGAGTGCTTTGGTCAAAATGTTTGAGGATATCAGCAAGCTCTGATTCACGGCCATGGAATATTTTGGGTTCTGCTGGCAGCATTGCAATGGAGTTGGAGCTATGATGTCCATGAGCATTGACACAAAAGGACCAAAGTTATTGGGGATCACCTTGCATATGAACCAGAATACATCCTGCTAATCTGTGTGTCCGTTATTATCGCTCTTATCAACAAATATTCTCACATACAGATGATGCTGAGTCTGAACTGGATATCATCTCAATTGCATTCAGCACCTCCTGATGTCTGATCTGGGCCTGTTCTTGCATTTCTCTGGCAGTGGACATGATATCTGAGGATTTAATCTGCCAACCAGCTTGAGTGGGTGTGTCAATTTGCTTGGATGTGCAGAGTGTTCACCTGAAAGAACTTGATTCCCTCTTGCAATCCCGTCTTGCAATCCTTTAGCAACCCACTCAATTCCCCCTTTCGGAAGAACTTCTTGACTTTGCTGCCACTTTGCTGGGCCTCAATAAATGTATGAATCTTGTGGAGGGTCCTAAATGTGTTGTGTGAGCCATGAGCATGTGTATAGGAGTGGAGGGTTACTGAGTGAAATTTGCAATTTCATTCAATGTGCTAGGTGGTAGTTCAATACCGGTGTCTGACTTGACATAGACACCAACGATTGCATTGAGGATGTTGTGAGTCTGTTCCATCAGCTCAGCGCACTCATTTTTGTGTTGTTTGATAGTCTAGGGCAACATCTGAGAGCCATGCTGGTCAATTTATTTTGGAAATATACCTGAACAAATTTCAAAAGCGACTGTGTGGTATTTACCATGGCTTCCAGCCCATGGATCTTCAGGGTGTTGACCAGGACATTCAGTGTGGTAACTGTGAGGGTAACACATTTTAAGATATTGTCCAACCGGACTTTATTCATAGTTTGTTGATGAGGCATTTTGGAGCGGGTCATTATCTGTGTCAACATCTCTAGGTTTTTATACCGTTCATCCTGCCGTACATGCTCTGATGATTATCACTAGTGGATATGATCTACACCGCTCGGAGATTGGCTGTAGATCGACGGAATATTGAAGTTCTACAGGTTATTTCCGGTAAGACAGCACCACACCAAAGTGCTACCATCTGGCTCAATTTGTGCTTTTTAAGCCACTAGTTATGTTAGTGTTCCTAGGAAGACAAAGATAGCTTAGACAGAACCCTGTCTGGTGGTACAAAGGAGGACCAGAGCGAGCTCTGACTGCTGGTTGTAGTATGAACAAGGCTGTTGGGCATGGTTACAAGCATTACAGGGCTCTGAAGCACATTATCAAGGAGGATATTCCTGCCTAGGAACTGAGTAAGACAAGGGATCTATAAATATAGGGCCAATAACTACACGGAAGGAACCTAGCATTTGCCTAGGGAAGACAAAAACCTACACAAACCATGTATAGACCAAGGAGCTATCTCCTAGGGATATTAGTGGAAAGTGCGACTACGGAGAACAAACCAGGAATGGTTAATGAATGTCCATCTGACGGGTTCAACAATGCCCACAGAAACTTAATTTGCAATTTCGAGGTTGAACGTGGAAGAGAGACAATGCAGCAGTGATGGGATCATTGATCTCTCCACCAGTCGGCTTTGATCGGCCTTCAAGCTTACCCTTCCCGCCCGCCCACTGACAGCTAGCTGGCAGCGCGTCCGATGCAGATCTCGGAGGTCGTCGCGGTCGGCGTCTTTTGCTCCTACTTTTCCATCATTGCGGGCCTCTTCTTGTTAATAGCGCGAAGTCTCTCCAGTCAAAGCTGGGGAGGCAGGGTGTATGTCTTCATCGTGCTCGCAGTTGCGTCTTTTGTACACACATGGTTTTGTAAGTCTCCATTTGCCTTTGGCGGGATGTCTCTTACGCGATTCTCTCTATAGACATGTTCCAATTCATGGCTGCAAGTCATTTTCTATTCCTAGTGGTTGATATATCCAACCCTTTCTGCAGTGGAGTTTGACGGACTACAAACAGTCCGCCAGGGCTACTATTTCCACTGGGCTTACCGTTGAAAGAAGGAGTCAATGGCTTCTGAATACCTCGCTTTTTGAGCAGGATGTCTGCTTCGGCAAAGCAAATTGGTGGTGGAGTCAGCAGCTATGTTTATTCACTGTCGGTGCGTGGACAATATTCCTCTCCGTCAAAGGTCAGTAATTCTACGGCTTGGTCCACCTTTCGTGGAACTATCTTCCCGCAGGCAGGCGCCACCACATCGATTTCATCTGGGCGTATATGCTCCTCGGGCAGTTCATCGCGATCTCCATCGCGTCAAATCTATTCTATCTTGCCCTTGTCCTCGCACCCCGTCCGCCCTCTCCATCGTCCAGCCATGGACTGTCTTCTTTTCCAGCTCCTGTTGCGCTCTGGCTCCCCGTCTTGCTCTCCCTCGGCACCGTCGCAATGAGCCCCTTCACCTCTGAGCGCTCCTTCCTTCCAAACCTCCTCCTCCTGCACGCCCTCATCATACTTCTGCTCCTGGTTCCGGATCGTCTATTCCCTCTGGCGCAAGCTTCCGCTGAAACCAAGTCGCATTTTGGCATCAGTCTGAAGACCCTCTATATTGTCGTTTTTGGCGCCGCGCTTGTGCTTCACGCGCGCGCAACTGGCCAAGCCGCCGGCGATCCACCGGTCTCTGTCAAGGATCTTGCTCTCAATGCATGGGATGTCCTCCACTCTCATCCGGCACAATCGTCCATAGGCTGGGACGTCATTTGGACAAGCATATCATTTGTCGTGTGGCTTGTCCTGCACCCGAAATTGCAGCCCCGGGTTCTGCCATCCAGCTCAACAATCAAGGGCCGATTGTTAACGGCCATGTATCTCCTAATGGCGACGCCCCTCCTCTCCGTTGGGGTGCTTGCTCTTCATGTTTTTTGGACTACGTGAGAATGAGCGAGAGGAGGAGGAGGTCGAGTGATATTTGGAATGTATGAAACAGTCGACGCCAGGTCGACGCTGCGCAACAAACAGTGCGCAAAACATTCCGATAGAATACATATTTTTGGACAACGGACTATTATACAGTGTATCTACGGAACCAACTATTTTACGATGGAATTTACACCACGAGCTGATTCAAAATGTAAGCCAGGAAGTTTGACAGAAAAATCACAAACCGGCGAGATATTCCTTGACAGAACTGGCACTCTACAAGTCCAGGTACTATTAGGAGACGGAGCACGGAGGGAGCTAGTGAACGCACAAGCCCTTTGATCAATTCGTAGATACTTTTGTCGTGGTATCGCAGCTTTGTCGCTGGGTCCGTGTAAGGTGCCTGGCTCCAGTATAAATACCAAGGGACCAGGTGGATGAAGAGACAGACCTCCAAGCCCGTGATATCACAGTAGTGCTTCTGTGGCAATAACGACGGGGGTGCCTCGATAGACGTGTCTAGTAGAGACTGAATGACCCAAGTCAACACGCTCCAAAAGGGGAGGCACTCACAAGTCAAAACCTCCTCCTCCTCCTCGATAGAGGGTTCTCCATCAACATCCATCCCATTCTCGATTTTCTCGAGCCGCCGTTTCTCCCGTTCTGCGCGCTCCCGCTCGCGCTCCTGCGTCAGCACGGCCTTGAGGTTCTTCGAGCGTCGAGCAGAGGTCTTTTTAACGTAGTTGGGATTCTTGAACGGCCGTGGATTTTCCAGATAGGATAACTGCTCCGCGAGACTCTAAAACAAGATATTAGACGCGTATGCGTAGATTCTGTATTTTCGACAGCTACCGGTAATTGCGGCGTCGACGCGCCATCGGAGGCGTTCGCCTTCCTCCGTTGGAAGCCCTTTGGCGGCCTACAACTTGGTCAGGGCAGCGCAGGGTGAAACGAGAAGGCGTACATAGAATGCTAGTCGAGAGCAAAGCAGGCGCTCGGCAAGTCAAGATGTTCCCGGGTACAGCCACACCTGTCACAAATTTTCCTTTCTCGATTTCTCGTCTTGCTCCTTGTTGTGTTGGTTGAACCCTTCTGTGGCTTGCTAGGCAACTCACTGCGTCAAACTACCGCGAGAATATGGCAGCCGCGCAAAAATCGACCAAGAAACGACCCGCTGTGTCTCAGGGCGGTCCCAAGCCTAAAAAAGCCCATATCGAGAAGCCAGCAAAATCTCATGCCGAAAAGCCAGCGGGGAAGTCGGACAAGAAGCGCAGCAGGCCGGTGACGCTCCCGACAAGGGAGGTCGAGAGCGCAGAGTCCGACTTGGAGGGCGAGGAGGATGTCGAGGACGAGGGACTTGACGCCATGGACGAAGACCTGCAGCAGGACGAGTATGCCATGGACACGGAAGACGCGCCCCCAACACAAAACCAGAATCAAAAGGATCCCGCAGGTTCGTGTTCCGCGTCAAGTTGTCGCGCTGGAAATTGATTACCACCTCGCAGCGGCCCGCGAGTCCCATCGGGCGCAAAAGGTTCTGCAGGAGCAACGGCGGGCGGCCAAGCCCCACTCGACGTTACTTGCTGACGCCAAACGCGTGTGGAGCCTTGCCAATGCGAAGGACGTCAGCGCGACCGACCGACAGAAGCACATTCAAGAGCTCACGAGCATTATACGGGGCCATGTGAAGGACATCGTCTTTAAACACGATGCGAGCCGGATAGTGCAGACTGTGGTGAAGCATGGGCGGCAGAAGGAGCGGGACGAGATCGCTGCGGAGCTCAAGGGCAAGTACAAGGAACTCGCGCAGAGTAAATATTCCAAGGTGCGAATCAATCTAACGCCCAGATTCTATTAATCTCCTACTGCAGTTCTTGGTCACGAAACTAATCCGCCTATGCCCCACCCACCGACCGTCCATCCTTATGGAGTTTCAGGGCCATGTCTTACGGCTCCTCCTGCACCGCGAGGCGTCTTCCGTCCTCGCAGACGCCTTTGAGCTCTACACAAACGCGTACGAGCGTACTCTCCTCGTGCGGGACTTCTACGGCAAGGAGACTGCGCTTTTTACCGTCACCAGCGGTACCGACGATGACAAGGAGCGTGCGCGCAAGGGGCTCCCGGGCGTACTTGAGGGCGCGGACCCCGACCGCCGGAAACGCGTGTTGGCGTCAATGAAGGAGGCGCTCACGTCTATGTACGTTATCCTGCGCCCGAGGACCCATTTACTCACTATCTATGCATAGCTTCAATAATTCCGACAAGGGCGCCGTGACGCACGCGGTCGTCCACCGGGCTCTTTGGGAGTACATCGTAGCCGTGAACAGCTCTTCCGACGAGGCGGACGCGGAGAAGCAGCTACGTGAGATCTTTGAAGTGTACGTCCCAAAACTGCAGTCGTTTCCTCAAACTAACGTTCTTTTCTGATAGATGCCAGGACGTCCTTGCTGAGCTCGTCCACACGAAAGACGGCAGCCGCGTCGTGCGCGAGTTTCTTGCTCGTGGGAGCGCCAAGGTCTGTATCAGTATCTTAAACTGTTCCGGATACCCTCGTACTAATATACGATGCGCCAGGACTGTAAACAGATCCTAAAGGTGCTCAAGCCGCACGTCGAGCGCATGTGTATCGACGATGACGCGCAGCTGGTGCTCTTCACCGCCCTCGATGTTATCGAGTAAGCATTCTCCTTCCTTCCCTATCTCTGAGCAGGCTAACCCCGTCGCAGTGACACCAAGCTCGTCATCAAGACCCTCATCCCCGAGATGACCTCCCCCGCCCAGACACTCGTCCAGACGGCGCAAGGGCGGCGCGCCCTTCTTTACCTCCTCGTCCCCCGCACACGAAGACATTTCATGCCCGCTCAAATCGCCCTCCTTGCAGAGACCGACGATATCCGCGCTAAGACGAGTAAGAAGACAAGCGAGGTGCGGGAAGCGGAGGTGCGCGCGGGCGCGAGCGAGGCGCTTATCAAGTGGGTGAAGGACAAGGGTGCGCTGCTCCTGCGGGAGACGGCGGCGAGTCTGGTGGTGACAGAGATTATGCTCTTTGCGGAAGGCGGTCAGTTCTCCCCCGCGTTCCCCGTCGTTATATTTATCTGACTCTATTTAATTTACAGACAAAACTGGGGCGATTGAGACCCTCCTGCGCGCTGCCTCGGCTGCGTATCCTTGCGCTGAGGAGGACGCCCCGCATCCAATCGACCTTCCCCACGCTGCGCGGCTATACAAGACCCTCCTGCAGGGCGGTCACTTCAATCGCTCATCAGGCGCCATTGGACAGTCCCCCGCCTGGGACGGCGCGGCCCTCGCCGTGAAATTCGTGGAGGAGGTGGGCAAAGAAGTGGTCGTGGCGATGTGCACGAAAGGAGAGTGTAACGGTGCCTTCGTGGTGGCAGAGTTGTGCGAGGCGTTGATGGGCAAGGAGGGGGAGGAGGCGAATGAGGCAAGGAAGACACTGAAGGGGTGGTTTGGGAAGGAGGTGGTGAAGGAGATTGAGGGTGGGGATACGAAGGGGAAGAAGGTGTTGGTGGAGAAAATTGCTGCGCTATAGAAGGGACAAATTATTTTATTCCGCCTGCTGCCCTCCCAGCTGAGCTATGCCGCCGAAATCATTTCATTTTATTGCGGCTATCTCGTCAAGTTTTCGTAACACTCCTTCGCGATGGAGGATACAGCAACCGCCGAGCGCGCGCGTTGATTTCAATTCATGTTTATCTTTTGATCTCAGGTGCAATTTTCTCCTTGATCCTCTTCCCGCAAGTCCTCATCTTGCCTCCCGGGACCTGGGCCCGGGTAACCAAATACAGTGGACTGTATGTATGTAAGTAGCTGAATCTCACCCTGTGCGGCGCGCGCCACACAGAACGCATCACCATTTGCTCCGTCCAACAGCTTTCTGTCAAGCACTTTGTGCCGGCTTATCGACCCCTGGCAGCTTGTTGTTCCGTGGACCACTTGGCTTGCTCATTGGGTTGAGATAACGGAACTTTCACTCTTTGGGACGCCCAAAAAACTGCTGAAAATCGCCGTAAAAAATACTCATGACAACCCCTTGCGCACAAGAATCTTTGGGGGACTCCGGACGTTGGATCCTTATCTGCTGCATCCTAACCCCACGCGATGCATGTATGGTGCCCTACCCATTTTAGCGATCTAGAAGGCGGTGCGCGAAGTCATCCGGATTCGGGAGAGCGGATTGCTCGCCTCGGTTTTACCGCAGCCGCGGCCATGATACAGGTCTCAGCACGTTGTCCTGTCCCCCGACTATGCGTGAGTGACGCGCCTTCCAGAGCCCGCAGCGATTATTGACCGCCTTGTGGTGCAGCTCACGTATCGATCTACTTGGCAGTGCTAGCCTCTCTTCCAATCGTGCTTGGGAGCGTGAATTTCGACACATGTCTTGCTCAAGTTCGGCACGGGGACTTTGGCTTAACTGGCGGCACGGACAACCAGGGGCGTCCTGTATCCAATATATCTCTGGCGACCGCGATTACCTACAACTTGTGTGTTGTCGCATGCGGGTCGGGACCGGAGCCCTTCGTGTGGAATACATTCTCGCAGCAATTCAGGTATGCACCCTTCCGCTATCCTGCCCCGTGTTCAGTATCGATAACCGCCTGCACACAGCGCATAGCTCCTCCCCTACTTGGCGCTCGTCTCTCAGCTGCCCTTCGGCGCGAACAACAAGCTCGACAACTTGCTATCCATGCTGCTCACCGTCGGCTCCCCGACCCTGGCCGCGTACTCACTTGCTCTAACCGTCCTTAATGAGCACTGGATCGCGCAACGTTTCTCGGCCCTCAGTTATCCGAACGTAAGGAACGCAGTCAAAGTCCTCATCGGCCTACAGCAATCCCCGCTTCACGTAAACGTGGACGATCCCCTCCTCGCATCTCTTGTGGTACTCCATGCCAACGATAACTACTGGGAAACCCTAGAGGATCTGCTCAATTATGTGCAAACTTGGTCCATATCAGCTGTTGCTTCGATCCTTTGGGTGATGTATGCATCCTTCAGCTACCCTGCCCCGTGTTCAGTATTGATAACCGCCTGTACGCAGCATCGCCTACATCTTCACGGTTATCGACTCATTCCTAGGTAAGCAGCGGTGAATCCGTATCAATTAAAGTATTCTAACGAGTTTCATCCAGGCGTCGTGACATACTCGACTCTCAACTCCAACGGACAAGCCGTAGGATCCATTTTCCTTTGGCTTCTCCCAATTGTCGTCGGTAAGCCTTGAATATATGCACTCCCTCTAAACTTGACGAAATAATATTAATCAAATAGGCTGGCTTCAAATCAGCCCGAAGTGCGACCATGAACGTGTCCATCAAGCCGTGGAGCGCGCCAACAAGATTGCCTACGTCGCCTCCCCGTCGGGCGAGCCCAGACTCGCATCGGAGCTTTCCACCAAACGCGCGATCTACCTCAGCAAAGGCACCGGCGACGTACATCGCGACGAGCACTGCACCGCGCCCATCTACAACTACGCGCGGTTCCTCCCTTGGTCGCTCAGCGTTGAGAACGTTTACTACGCGTTCCGCGAAGCGAGCGAACGGAGCCAAAGCTACGAGCCCGTCGACTCGGGGCTCGAGTGGGAGAAGGGGGTGAAGGGGGACCGAAATATGCGGGTACATCCACGGAATCGAACGGGTTCGCTCTCGCAGGTGTCCGACTACGTGAAGATCAAGGCTGCCGAGTTTGAGATGAACTTGAGGCCTAGGAGCCGGTGGGGACCGGGGGTTGTCTCAAGGTTCTTGTTGGCGGCTTTACTGGCCCTCTCCTTGACCTGGGGCACGACGGGTACGTTTTCGTTCTACTCCCGCTCCGGTGCGGTACCTAAATTCCTTACGCAGGCGCCGCGGTCCTCGTCGCGTTCTTTACGCCCACGAAAGGGATTGGGTGCCGTTCGGGCAGCTACCTTATCTACGGCGTCAACTCCACCCTCGTTTGGATGCTCCTTGTCGCCTCCAGCTTGCTCGCGCACTACTCGACCTTCACCGTCTCCTTCAAGGGCCGGTACATGCACACCAAGACCACGCGCCTCGCAGGCGTGCTCTCCATCATCCTCCGCCGATTAGGGAAGGTGCTCGCCTCGCTCAACAGCGTGTGGCTAATTCTCGCCTGCTTGTTTCAGTTCGGCAGCGTCTTCGATAGGTGTTGGTGTAACAGTTCGGTGCCTTATTGTACAATGTTATTGACGTACGTCGTCTGGTGAGCTCGCATTCCGACTCTTGGGTCACATTTTACTGAATATTTTATACAGACGTCGAAGCATTGAACGCTCCATGGATTGGCGGAGTTGCGCTCGCGAGGTGAGAGAGACCTGTAATTTTTATGATCTTCTGTATTGACATTTGCTTTCAGTGGCTGCGCAATCCTCTTCATAGGATTCGTCAACGTCCTCATCAACCCCGCCCTCCCCGACTAGACACGCCCGTGTCACGCGATACTCTCCACGGAACTCGTGAACGTCCAGACCTCTCCGACTCGATGCATCTATATTCTTGATATTCTGTCATCTTCACTGGCTTGGTTTGCGAACTTATCTCCCGGGATACTTTGGGGCACCCTGTCTCGGATAGCTCAGACACTGCAGCCGCTTCTCAGGCTTCGACGGCCGTACAGGGGCCCTCCGTAGCCTCGCACCGCCTGCTTGCTTGTTAATTTATGATGATTTTTTATCCCGCTGTTGTAGCACAGACTCCGGTTAATCGAATGTATTTCTCAACTATCCCCCCGCGGAAGCAGGCGATGACAACGGAAGCAGACTATGTGGGATCGGGGAGGGAATGAAGATCGAAAGACAGGAGGAGGGGGGTCTCATTCAGCGTCGCTTTAAGAAGGAAGGAGGAAATAGAAGGACCCACCTCCACCCCTCCCTCTCTTCTTACTCTAGCCGACCACTACTGACCATGCACCTCCGCGAACCAGAAGCTTCTCAGATGGAGGTCGCCGGGGTGGTGGTTTATTACATCGTCGCTGCATTAGTGGTGCGGTATCTTTTCTTCCGCCCGATTCTTGCGCTGAGTTTGCAACAGATGGTTTTGGTGAATAAAGCCGTCCTAAAGAACGTACCCGAGCTCCCCTTTACGTTCCTGGTGAGAAAAGTCTTCTTCCTTTTGCTCTCCCGTTTTTCTGACAATTGTTGCAGTTCATACAAGTCTTCATCGCCGTCGTTTTACTACGCCTCCTCGCATGGGCCAACCGAACGCGATTGGGGCATCATATCCCCGTCGAGTTTGAGCTGCCCATGTTTAATCGTGGGGTCGTGGTTAACCTGCTACCTTACTTAACTGTTGGAATCGCTGGCCTGGTTTTCAACACAATTTGTTTGGCCAACGTCGATGCCGCATTTTTCCAGGCAAGCTTGCTCACGAGTTCCTCTTGAGTTAAATTAACCCATCTCATAGATCGCTCGAGGTCTGCTACTCCCATTCACCATCCTCGTGTCGTCCGTGGTCAACCACACCCAGCCCCAACCGAAAGTCGTCTTCGCTGCCTTCGTCGTCACCTGCGGCTTCCTCATTGGCAGCGCACCATCCCTGAGCGGCCGGTCTCCAGGCAGCATCTCCCATGACTCCGCGTTGGGTCTATTCTGCGGCTGCATGTCATCCTTCGTGCTCTCCGTACACGCCGTCCTCAAAAAACCCGCGCTCGCGCACGTCGGGCAGTCAGCCCTTGCACTCTCGTACTACGGGAACCTCTTCTCGACAACAGCCCTTCTCCCGTGTTTAATATTGCACGGAGAGCTAGGCATTCTGCGCGCCCGATATTACGACGTCGACGCCCAGTGGTGGACGTTCATCGTAGGCTGCCTCGTCACTGGCTTCTTCGGCTTTCTGCTGGGTATTTCGCACTCCCTGTCCATCAAGGTGCGCCTTTACCCTGCTTTGGTGGCCCCTTGAATCCAAGTCGCAAATTAGGTGACGAGCCCGATTACGCACATGTTCTCCTCAGCAGCAAAGGGCGTTATACAGACAATCCTCAGCATGTGGATCTTCTCCGACGTCCTCACACGGTGCGTCCATTTGCTTCGTTTCGCGTCCGCCATTTTCTAACATCTCTTTGCTTTACAGCTCTCGCTTTTACTCCATAGTCAGCATCACCTGCGGCACGATCTTCTACACTTGGGCGCAAACCTCGAAGCCGCGCGCGCGGTTCCCTAAAAACGACCCGGAGAAGCCGCTTGTTGATGAGCAAGGGATGCCAGTCGTCAACGAAAAAGCCTAAAGCCATTGGCGGGATATGTATTTATCTTGGGTCTTTCAGTAGCATCTGCATTTTTACTTGACACACACATACACAACCCTAATATCTACACATCTACCCTCTCCGCTGTGCGTACAGTACGTACCAGTTCTTGCAATTGTAATACGAGAGAAATGTCCATCCAAAAAAAAAGAAGGCAAAGGCAAGAAGACATAAAAGGCAAGGTAGCTAAAGCCTGACCTGCGCCAAAGGCGCTCCGTCAAGGATAAACTCATGCACGCCGCCGACGAAGTGGCCCCAGAACTCCTCGACCAACCCAGGCGGGAAGGCCGCCGAATCCCACTCGAGCATCGTCGAGAAGCAGCCCTGCGCGCTGCGCGTGAAGAGAAGGATCCCGCCCTTGGCCTTGCGCGAATGGCCGACAGAGTCCACAAACTCGATGGACGGGTAGCGTTCCGCGCGGTACGTCGAAGTCAGGTCGCCGAGATGCGAGATGCTCATGAGCGCCACGGACGGGATGGTCGGAGCCTGCATCTGCACCGGGGGCTTCTTGTCACCCTGACTCTGCTGCGTCTGCTGCGTCTGCGCCGGGCTCGAGCGCGGAAGCGTCCCATCCGCCTCGTCATCCTGCCTCGCAAACGCCTTCGCCCTCCGCCCGCGCTCAAAGCTCAGAATCTGCGCGCGCGGAAGTAACAACATCGGGCTGCGCGTCTGCTTGTGCATCTGCGCCTGCACCCCCCTCGCGCGGAGCCAAAACACCTTGCGCACATCCACGCCCGGCGCAGACGGAATGAACGCGGGCAGAATGATATTGCCGTACCCCAGCGCGAGCGACATGGCCGGTGCGAGTGGCGAGATGGGCGCGAGGTGGCGCCGCAGGCTGATGGCGGTGTAGAAGAGCATCGGCAGCGTCTTGGGCGCGGTGACGAGCTCGGGGTGCGCGGCGGCGGTGCGGATCCAGGCGAAGTTGCACAGCGCGAAGACGGTGTTCTGGAGGGTGACGCGTTCGGATTGGCATTTGGCGACGAGGGCGACGGTTTGGGCGCGGTCGAATTTGACCTCGACGAGGGTCTGCTTGGTGCTTTCGCTGGCGATGCGGGGGAAAGCGTGGCCACCCTGAACGAGGGGTTAGTATTGGGGAATGGGCTTAGACAAGGAAAACACCTACGATGGCGCGCCGTTGGACGTTCTGAGAATCGACCCTCCATATAGCTAACTCAAATCTCGAGCGGGGTCGCGGGAGGCGGGCCTCGGCGGCGGGGGTGATGACTTCGTATTCAACGCGTGGTTTTCCCCACCGCTTGCTCCACTCCATTTCGAGGATCTGCAGCAACTCGGCATCCGTTCTCGCTGGCCCGTCAGGGGTGGAGGATCCGCCTAAGAACTGGAGGATCGTATTCCCGTGGGTGGAGGTGCCGTCTGTGATTGCGTGGAGGACCGTGAACGACATATGAAACTCATCGATGCCAGGAGACACCTCGCCGTGTCGCGCAACGTCCATGCGGCCGAGACAGTGTGCAGAGAGCTTGCGCCGGCCAGAAATAAAGTCCTCGTCCAGTTCGTGTCCCAGTTTGTTGTCGTGGATCGTCAGGGTGCGGCCGGCGTCTTCCATGGCGTCTTTTGGGCTCGATGGAGGCGTATACCTGGAGATCTTCAGCGCTGGATACTTCACTCGGACAGCGGGAAATCACGCACACAAACTGAGCGTCGTCGTAGCAGCCGGGGTCCATGTCGATTTGACACGCCAGCAGCGAGTGCTGCACCCGCATGATTGCCCATACAACCCGAAGTCGAAACGGCGACGCGAGGGCCGGCGGTGCGCGGAATATAACGCGTGCTGTGAGCGCAATGAGTCGCCAAGCACACGAGCGAGAAAGGGCGACTTACTAAACATGTCATTCAATCCGTAGGCTCTGCTAGGCAAGTAGTAGGATCTGGCGGACGTCAACAATGAAAAATGGCGAGAGATATGCGCTCATACAGTTCATTTTGGCCGAGATTTCGTGAAAAGGTGGGCATTGCGACCACGGGCGTAGACCCATCGTGAACGTGTTGGCGTGAAGCCATCCTGCGAGTCGCGATCGGGACAGGGGTGATTTACTTCCGTCGTCGATCGTGTTGACGCAAAGCGAAAAGCTCGATTTTAGCTGCATTGACCATCGCGTTTTCGTGTCCTTGTAATGTTCTTATGCATCGTCCAGACCAAGAATTCGACAAGCAGATTATTTTCGCGTGTTCGACCAGGTCCACCAAGCCGAGCAAACTTGCAAAGACGTTGGGCCAATGAAAGCAAAGTACTCGGTGTCCGATGTGCCAGTGGTGAATGAGGTCAACGTTGCATCGTGCGAATCTTTGATGGCGGCGTTTGTCTTCCCGCGCGTTGCGTCTTGCAAATGGACCGTCCCAAGAAGATCCGTAAATCACAGAGCAGTCGAACCGACGGTTTAACGACCTTACGGACATCGGCTTCGAAACCAAACAACTCCTCTTCGCGTCTGTCGCGCCCCTTCCTCGTTCGCCGTAGTCTCTCGTAGTCCACGAAGAAGCTGGTACCTCGCTTACGTTCGCCGCCTGTCTCTATTCCAGGCCCTTTAATTCTGCGATATTTGAGTTTCACTCAGGACTGTGTGCTCCACGCTATCGAACTCCTCAACCGCCATGTCTCGCTCGCTATTCAAGGACGCTGAGGAGGTCAACTTCCCCTCAAGTTCGAAAGCTTTGATTCTATGGCGTTTGATCTCGTTATGGGGCCGGAGTGGGATTGGGGTGGTGCTGGCGAGGGCGGGGATGGCAGGTGGATGGGAATAAGGCTAGGGATAGCGACGGTTGGTGGGCCGGGGATACGTGAGTCCTTTTCTTTTTTTTTTGGTTCTTCGTCTTCACGCGCCGACGTCGCGCGTTTCGCATCGATGGAGGTGGTGCGTTGGGGAAGGTGCAGTTGAAGGAGACGGGGAGACAGGGGAGGACGCGCACGCACGGTGGATGCGCGTGCAGCGCGCTCTCCTACTTTCTTTTCGATCTTTACATCCTTCAGCACCGTTCACTCCCATCGTAAACGAGCCACGCGCCCGACGAACGAGTAGCGGGTGTACGCAGGGAGGGCACGCTGGTGGCCAGTTTACGTGCAGGCCCCAGGTACGTGTACCCTCCCTCCGCGTCGTTCCCTTCTTGGGCACTCATTTACTCCAGCTTCTCGTCTCGCGCGCCCTCACTCGTTAACGGTACGTCCCCAATCTTACCTTTATCTGTCCTACTCACGGCACAACTACCTCAGGCTCTCGACGCGACGCTGGCAATGCGCAGAACGATGTGATCGGTGGTGGGAACGCCGGAAACGTCGGGAGTGAGTGCCCGCGCGGACTGGGTACGCACCTCCACTTCTTTTCCCGCCAATCCCGCCGACCGACGCTGAAGCCGTGCACGTAGCGCACAACGACGTCGCGGGCTATAGCGTGCGTGAGAAGGAGTAGGGGAAGGAGATGGGTGTGGACACGCACCTTGTACCCATACCTCCTTCTGTTTTTTATCCCCCGCCCGGCCCCATCCTCCTCCCTCCCTCCTACCCCGCCGTCGTTCCCCACCCTCTCATTCCCCTCGTATCCCCCGACGTCACGTCACCGCCGCACACCCCGTGGCTGCGTCGAGGCTCCACGGGGACGCCTTTGCCGCAAGCGCTCATTCCCATCTCCCTCATTTTTGCCCTCACCCTTTCTTCCCTCCCGTTCCCCGCCCTCATGTACCCCGCCACACCGTCGAGTCCCCGCGCGCACTGCTGAGTCGAATGCAGATTGCACTAAACTCGCACTCCGTGGTGCCGCAGCGCATGTAGTGTGTGTGCGCGTGGAGTCTCCTCCTCCCTTCTCTCCCCCTTCCCCCGTTCCCCGCCACCCGCGCGCGCCGTCGAGTCGGGTCCAGACTGCACTAAATTCGGCTTGGCGGCGGTTGCGTGCCTGTCGAGTCCCCCCGCGCAGATTTTATGTAGTTTCCACTGCTTAAAAATTGTCTTGTTTTGTTCAACTCCTGTGTTTTAAATAAATTATTTCTGTTTGTTCTGCTGTTTTCTTTTTTGTTCGACGGCCTCGCAATTCGCTTTGATCCGACAAGTACGTTCAAGACCCAATGTCAAGACCTGGTCTAAAATTCGACGAGATCTCCAACGCATTTCGCAACTCGTGTGACATTTTCATTCTACTTGTTACTACAGTACATCTCATTGCTTCAATATGGACTTACCGGCAACACGTCGTTGGGGCACTGAACAACGAGGTCATCGGAAGGGGTGACAGTCACTGCTCTCGCCGAGTAAACCAGAAGGTTCAAGTAGCTTGCGCTCCACTGGATCCACCCGCGGGCTGTCCTTTCTTTTTCCGCAGCGAGTATCAGCAATGCGATAGAGAAACCGGGGCAAAACTCACCACGAAGTACGGATTATTGATGACAACGCTCAGGCGGCGGCCGAAATCTTGCACCGTGGCGTAGTACTTTTTTTCACCAATGCCAACGACGAGCATTGGACGTCTGGACACCGATCATCGAGGAAAAGCTGCGACTCGAACTCCGGTGTCGTAAATCAGCCAAAAGCTAAACCTATGGACCTTTCAAAATTAGCCTCCTCTCGATCCGCATTGGCGCCTCCCGTGAAGTGTTTAAGCGTCCACGCAGGGAAGGCGGAGGGAGAGGAGGGAGAGCCAAACACCCGCCGATAGAGCACGATCGCGCGCAGGAGCTTCTCCACGTCCGCCTCTGCGCCGTCTTGCTCCTCTTCCCCATCCTCGTCGTCCAGCCCCTCGTTGCTCAAAGACGACCCCTCAACGACACACCCAACCCTAACCCCCAACCGCGCTATCCTCCCCCCCAGCCCCCGCGCCACCTCCAGCGCTGCGCGCTCTTCCCGCCTCTCCCGCTCTCGAGCGCGCGCCACCTCGCGAGGATGTCGGTGGTTACGTCGGCGGAGGCGTCGGTGTCCGCGTTCGTGGAGGCGGCGGTGGAAGTCGATGAAGACGATGTAGTGGAGGCGGGGGAAGTGGAAGTAGAACCGGTGGAGGTAGAAGAAGCCCCCAACACCTCCCGCACGAACGCCCGTCCCTCGACCGTGCGCAGCCGCTCCACCGCCGCGCCTGCCTCCCACGTGCGTAGCACGCCCTCCCTTTGCGTTTGCCTTCGTGCCTGCCCGGGTGTTTGTGTTCGGTTTTGTGCGAGGGTGTGGGTGTGCGTTGCATGCGTTACATGCGCGCGCTTCATCGGCCCAAGCCGCGTCGTCGATGCCGACCCACAGCCGCGGGGCGACGCGCGCGCCGAGCAGGGGCACGGGGCGCACGAGGAGCGCGAGGAGGCGCCAGCGGGCGTCGGCCGTCTCGGTTGAGGATCGTGCGCGTACGGACGAGCGGGGGGTGGTGGAAGCGGAAGTGGAAGAGGTGGAGGGGGGAGCGGACGTGTATAGCCGGAACGCGGTGCGCAGGCGCGTGCGGAGGGGGGTGGAGTCTGTGGAGTGTCAAAGATAATCAGCGCCTAGTTATTCGAGAATGGACAATGGGAGAGGAAGATGAACGTACCATACAAAATACACGCCTCCGCCTCGCGGTGCGCCTGTGCCTGTATTTGGCTGCCCTGCTCGAACGCATCCACGTCCTCCTTAGACAAACTCCCCACACTGCCCGCTGAGCGCTCCCCATCCGTCTCCGTCTCGCTCCCCTCCTCCTCCTCTCCCACCTTCGTCTTCTCCAATAAAGTAGGCGGGGGCGCGGAGGACGCAGACGCAGACGCAAGGTACCGCGCCCACACCCCCCTCCCCACGGGCCACATGGCGCTCACCAACACCGCCGCGCTCGCGGGGAGGTGGAACGCCTGCAGCAGGCCCATGCCACCCTCGAGCCCGTACCCGTACATACACCTTGCCCGCGATGCCCACCGGTGTGAGGACGTGCCCTTTGTGCGCATGCGGTAGTTGGGGGGAAGGGGAAGAGACGTTGGCGTTGGCGAAGAACGAGAAGAGCGCGAATGCGCCGAGGAGGTATTGGCGCGGGCCGCCGGCGAGGTCTTACTGCTGCTGCTGTTGGTGCATGATCTCCTGCTGGCGCTGTGCATACGCCGCCGTCGACGAGTGCATAGGCACGGAGGTGGAGAGCGCGGGCGACGCCACGTGGGAGGAATTCGCCAACGCTGACGCAGCGGCGGACGCAGGGAGGGGCACGACCTTCCTCGGCCGCCCGCATTTCTTCTTCTCCCCCGCCTGCACGGGCGCAGCGGGCTTGCGCTCCCTTCACCTTCGGCCCGCTCCACCTTGGCCTCCTTCCTTTTCCTTCCCCCGCCGCCCTCGTCGTCGCTCTCCCCAGAAGGAAAGGTACAGACCGGATACGGCTCGCCCGCCTTGATCGCGGCCACCCTATCGACGACGCCGTGGACGCGGAGTGCTGGGACTACCTGGGGCAACGACTGAATGCGCGTATTGAGATTGGTGCGGTAGCGACGCTCGATGGTCGTGGGGGATATCTTTGGCCGTGATTGCGTCGCGGTCTGCACTGGGTTGCGGGCGTGGGCGGTGCACTTGGGACGACGGGTACGGTGGTAAACACGGATGTGGCGGTGTTGGGTGTTGGATACGAAGGGGGAGGCGGGGCGGTAAAGGCAGGCGGGTGGTATTGCGGGTCGCTCCCGATCTGGACGGCGAGGACAAGGCCTGCGTTCTTGCGAACGCGGTTTGCGAGTTATGGAGCGGGGTCGTCGCTGGAGGCGGAGTAGCTGGTGTCGACTGACGCGGCGCGCATGGACGGCGGGGGGGAGAAGGAGCCGGTGCTGCCGCCGCTCTCAGACTCGGACGAGAGCAGCGGGGACGGGGTCTCAAAGGTGAATCGGAAGGGGTTGAAGAGGCCAAAGTCGGTGGTGTCGATGTCCATGCCGATGCCGAGGTCTATGGTGGTGAACTAGGATGAGTTCCCGTCTGGGGAAGTGCCGACGCTGGGGCTTGAGTCGTCGTCGAGGTTGTGCTGGGAGTGGTTGTGGAGGAGGAGGTTGAGCGGGTCGCTGGGATCGAGACCGAGGTCCTCAGACTTGAGCGTCGACATGGCTTCAAGAAAGGAAAGTGCCATTATTGGTGGCTGTGTTGACCTGCCTAATGCGTCCTCGGGCCGTGATTCCGCTGTGATGCCCCTATTTACGAGCAGGGAGAGAATAGGCAGGGTGAATGAAAGAAGACAGGCAGGGACCCGTGCATGAGTGAGAGTATAAATAATGAGGCTTGTTGTGAGATGGAAGTAGGCCATTCGGGGTGCCAGTGGTCCCCGACCTGCCATGCGCACAACATGCGCAAGGGGGCACGAGGGTTAGAAATACGGAAGGACAATGCCGGGGAGGGTGGGTGCCCGAGATCTGGCATATTCAAAATTTTATCTATTATACAAAAGAAATTGTTCCGTGCATTTTCGGGCGAGTTCCTCCACAGTTGAGCATGTCAAAGCGTGTCAAAAGCACCCACGGTGTGTTCAGTGAACAATGCAAGCTCATAATTGCTTTTTATGCATAGTTGGTGGCTTTCAGAACCCCACCCACCATTTCAGTTCAACAATGGAGCACTAAAAAATGATAAAATCCTTTTCTAGTGTAAGGTGGCAGCATCCAGAGTATGTAAGAGCACAAACCAACCTTCCTTCCGAAATGCATAATGTCCCACTCCAAATCTGACTTACTACCCTCCAAAATGATCGGGCCGATACCTTGGCATTTGTACTTTGTACGCCGCCCCAACACTTTGCACAACATCCTGTCTACACATTGCAGGCCTTCCGTGGCCCATTGTGGTCAATTGCCACAAACGGTGATGCATTCCGACACCGACTGGATAAACTTCACGGGAAGGAGTGTATTTTGAGGGGCAGAAGAGCTTGGGAAATAGGTGGATCCTGGGAAGCTGAAAATCATGGAACAAGAAATAAAATATTGGGGGGTAGGGGGGTTACCCAGAATGTGAAAAAATGGGGCTATGTCCTCCGAAAAAAAAGAAAAAAGATTGTGCCCCCTTGGCCATGCATCTCATATTTTTCTTTTGAGTCTTGACGTGTCCCAGTGGGTTCTCCAGGGTTGTCTGCACAGTTTTGTTTTCTGTATAGTAGTCTCAATTTGAATGTTTCTGCAGCACCAGGTGAGTATGAGGTGGAATAACAAAACACGTTGGGTGAGAGTACAGAAGACACGCATAAAGTCACAAATGTGGCTGTGATGTAAAATACTTAATGCTGGCACTCCCATGGTTGCTTTCAACTTGCCTCAAATCACCTTATTTAAATAAATAGAATTTCAAACAAACAACAAACACAGGAAGTACATAAAAATAAAATAGGCCAGGACTGCATATAATGGTTCGAAACTCAGACTGTAATCAACTTGACCTGTTCTTCCTCCAACCCAAGCTCTTCAGCATCACTATCCACCTCCTCCGCCTTCCCCGCAGGAACATTTAGCTCGGCCAAGCGAGCCAAATTCTTTCGGTGCTGCTCTTTTGTCTCCTCACTGATACTGCCAACCCTCTCATCAATGTCCTGAACTCTCTTGGCTTGTGATGAGCGCTCAAAGAGTAGCTTTGCAGTTTCCCACAGTTCCAGTGCTTTCAGCAAATCCCCATTCTTTTTGGCAATGTCCCCAAGTCGGATCATGCACTCTGCTCTGCTGCAGTGAATATCCATGTAGGTAAATCCATCCAAGGCGACAGTGAACAAGCTGACAGCAGTGAGTTCATCAGTCTGCATGAAGTAGACATCTCCAATGAATTGCAAAGCCTTGTAAATTCCAGGCTTCTTCTTTTCCCTAAGAGAGTGTGCAAGTAGGATTATACTCCAGGAGGGATCATGGTGTGGGCTCCAGCGAGTGACATCTGCCAGTCTCTCCAGACAGTAACTTACTATCCAAGAAAACCGTCCCAACCCAAATTTGAGACATTTGCAAAAGAGTGAGGATGACATATCTCCTTCTCTGAGATTCAGATCGGCTTGAATCATATCACAGGCGGCCAGCATCGTCTCTTGTTGTCCAATTTTGTTGCAAATGGTTTGTGATGCATATATTTTCTCCTGGATCACCTCACATGAAACTCCCATCGGGACCTCAACTCCAGCAATATTTACCAAGGAATGAGCTTTGGGGTACAGCTGTCCCCCCCTATAGGTCTGAAGGAGTTGTGTGTGGAGGGTACAAGCATATGCATACTCTGATTTGAATCCATGAACTTCTGCCTGGCAGTTCATCAAGGCATAATTCAAGTACCCCTGAGACAGACCACACAGCTCTAGGAGAGCACTGGCCCTTTTGACAAGAAAGATGCATTCACGATAATCACCCAACATTTGGCAGCACGAAGCCTCCTGGTATAGTCCTGATGCCTCTCTGGGCAAATCCCCAGACTTCTTTGCAAGTCTCTGTGCCTCTTGTGCATAGGCTCGGGCAGTGATGTAGTCACCAGTTCGCCATTTGATCCATGAAAGGCGACCTAAGGCTGCAGATTGTACTTCAATGTTTCCATGTGCTTTGGCCAAGGAGAGGCCCATTTGACAATATTTTAGAGCGGTGGGGATATCAAGCTCTGAATGATAGTTGCCTAAATTAGTGTAAAAAGTGGCTACGGTATCTTTGTCAGTACCCATCATGGTTAAACAGAGAAAGTGAACATACCTTCCAAATGAGGATCATCCAAAGTCTTCAACCACTCCAAAGTCTGAGCAATCAGTGCCTCAGGATGAGAGACTGAATGAGATTGCCGGACACCAAATAACCTAACAGTGAAAGATGCTTTGGCCCGATGATCCTCTGAGTGTGGGAGGAGGCTGATTACCTTGTCCATCACAGGTATGGTCTCTCTGGCAGCATTTGCGTTGAACAGGAGGAAATGAGATGTGCAGGAGATGCTATCTGCTAGATTGGGATGCCCCGGGTATAGTCCGTTTTGGATAATGTTCGGAATATTTGTGTAATTTGAAGTCAGTCGTTCAACATAGAGGGTTGATGACTGTTTCCCCCTATCAGCTGCATATGCTTGCAGGAGCTCCTGGAAGTGTTTGAAAAGTGGCCCGATCATTTCATCTGTTGGTGGCCGGAATTTTGCCATGTATTCTCTGATCGGTACCAGAGCCTTGAGCCGCTTGTGGTCATCAACGTAAGCCAGAGCAGTGCGAAGCAGGGCCCTTTTACAAGCAAGGATATCCTGAATTGTAAATTTGCTTTGCTTCAGTTCTACATCTGAGAGCCCATCCGGAAGGATTGACAAGAGACTCAGAAGCTCCTGGGAGTGAGGGGTGGACATGATTCTAGGACTTTCAAGGGAAAGCAAGATGGATGATTCGAGATTGGATCTTCGGTCATAACCCTCTGAGATGACTGAGGTATGCTCCCTCTGCCAGCGTGACAGGATTGCAGTGGTGCCCTCCACATCCACTGCATGAGCAAGAAGGTTGATTGAAAGTGGCATATTGTCTGTGAGGTGAAGCACTTGGTCGATTTCCTCCATTGGGTGTCTATCTTCTGCAATAGCAATAAACACCTTGCATGCAGCCTCTTGTGCCAAGGGCTCCAGAGAGGGCAAAAATGGCCGTGTCCATTGCACTTTGGAGGGTCTTTCTGCTCCTCGCATTGTAATCTTGGACTTCATGAGCAAAACAAGTACACAAGAAGAAATGAGAATACACACCATCAACGCAAGACTGGCTATATCTGTGAGCAGGGAGAGGAATTCCTCAACTTCTTTGCGAGATTCTGCTGGCTCCCAGACAGTTTCGAGGTTATCAAGAATCAGCAAAGTGGGTGGCCCCTCCGAGAGACGGAAGAGCACTGCTTGAGTCAAGTCTTTCCCAGGTTTCATACCGAGATGAGCCCCAATCCACCCTGCAAGTTCCACCTTGCTTGCTGCAGTGTCACAGGCAACAAACAACCGATTTCCCTGGTATTTGATAACAATTTCTTCATGATGTAAGACAGCTTGTGCCAAACTGGTCTTTCCCATACCACCAGCACCTAGAATGGCTATCCTTGGAGTGCTTTGTTCAAAATGTTTGAGGATATCAGCAAGCTCTGATTCGCGGCCATGGAATATTTTGGGTTCTGCTGGCAGCATTGAGATGGAGTTGGAGCTACGATGCCCATGAACATTGACACAAAAGGACCAAGGTTATTAGGGATCACCTTGCATATGAACCAGAATACATCCTGCTAATCTGTATGTCCGTTATTATCGCTCTTATCAACAAATACTGTCACATACAGATGATGCTGAGTCTGAACTGGATATTGTCTCAATTATATTCAGTACCTCCTGATATCTGATCTGGGCCTGTTCTTCCATTTCTCTGGCAGTGGACATGATATCTGAGGATTTGATCTGCCAACTAGCTTAAGTGGGTGTGTCAATCTGCTTGGATGTGCAAAGTGTTCACCTGAAAGAACTTGATTCCCTCTTGCAATCCTGTCTTGCAATCCTTTAGCAGCCCACCCAATTCCCCCTTTCGGAAGAACTTCTTGACTTTGCTGCCACTTTGCTGGGCCTCAATAAATGTATAAATCTTGTGGAGGGTCCTAAATGTGTTGTGTGAGCCATGTGCATGTGTATGAGAGTGGAGGGCTACTGAGTGAAATTTGCAATTTCATGCAATGTGCTGGGTGGCAGTTCGATACCGGTGTCTGACTTGACATAGACACCAATGATTGCATTGAGGATGTTGTGAGTCTGCTCCATCAACTCGGTGCACTCATTTTTGTTTTGTTTGATAGTCTAGGGCAACATCTGAGAGCCATGCCGGTCAATTCATTTTGGGAATATACCTGAACAAATTTCAAAAGTGACTGTGTGGTATTTACTATGGCTTCCAGCCCAGGGATCTTCAAGGTGTTGACTAGGATGTCGAGTGTGTTGACTGTGATGGTAAAACATTTTGAGATATTCTCCAAGCGGACTTCAATTATGGTTTGTTGACGAGGCATGATGGGAAAGGGTTGTGTCAGGTCGGATCCTTGCAGGCTTTATACATTCAGGGTCTTGGGAACTTTTGCTCTCATTGGATACTGTTCATCTTTTCTTCTGCTGTGTAGGTCTGATGGTCCATCCAAATACATCTAGATCTGTCTTTGATATTCCACCAGATCCCCCAAAAATATGCAATGCAGTTTAGGTATAGGGCAAACAGTGCAACCTATGTACTTGTCAGTGTATTATTTGCTCATATCATCTACAACTCTTCTTTGCTCAGCCACCTCAACACCATCCAGATTCAAGGAATCACCACATAAATCACTCAAAACTTGTTTATATTCCTGCCACAGTGCTGGGACAGCATACAAGCACCCACACTTATTTATGCACTACATAAGGTGGCAGCATGTGAAGTGCCGCACAGCACTTTGGTTTCAGAACATGTTGGTTGGTCTGTCTGAAGTACATCTTGTTCATCACATAAGTAGATGATATGATTTTCATGGCAACCAAAGGTGGAATAGTACATACAGTGTACTGAGGGATTATGGCTGCTATTCCTGGCCTAAGATTTGGGCTCCCCTTCCAATCCACTAGAGTAAGGAATTTGGAAAGTGTGAGGTTGTGTATCAACAAGCACCGGATCCCACGAGCTCTGACATCAACTTTGAGATGCTGTGATATCTGGTTCACAGCAACACAAAGGAGATGTATTGTGTGGTTAGATGATATGCTGCTGTGCAGCGGCCATGGAGACAGAGAATGATGGAGGATTAGGACACTTAATAATTGTTGCCAAACTTCTAGGCCATCAAGAGTATTTGCATCCAGTGGAGTCTATGAGGTCCATACTATATCCCGCTGGGAACCTTGTTCATCAGTGTCGACATGGCTTGAAGAAACAAACATTCGGTTAAAAATCACGCCAGAACAATTGTGCCACTATTGGTGGCTGTGTTGACCTCCTCGGTCCAGGGAGCCAGACCATGATGAGGCCCCTATTTATAAGCAGAGTGAGAGCGAGGGAAGGGAAATTCGGGCTTAATCCTGGACGCTCTCCAGGCTCAAGCTGTGATATGAACAGTTCAGGGGTAAACCCATGCTGGATTTGAGCTGCATGTACATGTTAGAACTGAAAAGCGCAAGAAAAGTGTTCACGAGTTCTTATTTTGAAGCCCGAAGAAAATCCAGCAAAGCCTGAGGGCCGAGACTCAACCTGTTTATGGCCTCAGAAAAGATGTAAGAAGCCTGTCTCGGTAACCCAGACGTTCCGGGTGTGATCTCTTATCTTATCTGTAGATCAGCGGAGTTTTAATAAATGATAAGAAAAGATGTGCAGAGATCACACCGGAACGTCTGGGGCATTTCGCCCGTGATACCCTGGGTGCTGTCACCCATTAAATGTCACACCGCTCTCGATTTTGTGTTGTGTGCACCTCAGAGGCCATTGAATGAGTTGGGATTTGGCTGAAGGGGCTGTCTACATGAACATGAACTGGTGGTAATTTTTTCCGAATTTTCTTTGGACGAGTTTCAGTGAATTCGACATCTGCTGTGTGGCGCCTGTGCTCAAAACACCTCATCTTGAGGACCATAAAAGAGGTGCCTAAACGGGCCTAAAATTCCGGACGAAATTGGGAGGGCATGCAGGGATCTAGGAGAATGATCTTCAGCAAACTCTGGGGCAATTGGGGAGGGGGAGGGGAAGGGGGAAGATGGTGTGACACCACCCAGGGTATCACTATATGAAATGCCCCAGATGTTCTAGCGAGGTCACCGTCCATCATTTTCTTATCATTTATGTCAAACAGCTGGAACAAATTCCGAGATAAGATAAAGCGGGCAGAGGTGACTGAGCTAGAATGTCTGGGTTACCGAGACAGGTAAGAAGGATCCACTGCTCGGTTCGTGAAAAACTTCGAACAAACTTGGTAGGCAGTCGTACGGTCACGTTACCTCCGTTGACGTGTCGCGCTTGGGGCTATTTGGCTGCAACCCGAGTCAATATTACTGGGAAGTTGTCATTCTCGATCGAATGAGCTCTTGTAGACTACACTTCAATTCCGCAGCCGGGGTTAAACAGTTGTTCTATCGACGTTCAAAGAGGTCAATCATTGCGTCGTGACTGGGGGAAGACCGAATATGCCTGGATACTTTTAGTATCCGAGGTCTTCAGTACCACAAGTTACCCCTTTTATGGGAATTTTCTACAAATGGGGTAAACCGTCTTACGCGGGGAATTTCCCATTAGAGTTTTTTTTCCCAGTGCCAAATCGCGGTCACAAGGTGCAAATCGTGGTCACCAGGTGATTTAAGCGACGTCGCGGGGTATTTTTCTCGCGGTACTTTTGTCGCAACGAAAGTATCCTACCAGACCCTACCACCGCTCTTTTCGATCCATTCTTAAATGGCCGTTCCAGTGAGGGTGAACGTTCAGCGTCCACCGCTCATTTTTTCGACGCGTTATGAGACCGAGCAGCCTTTGTGTCGAGGAATGTGTCTGTCGGGTGCCTGCCCATGCCGACGTCTGCGGATCTTCTTGGTGTCGTATTTGCAACTCCATTGGTCTCGCCTTAGAACATCATATTCGTCGTCTCGGAAGGAGCTTTACACACAGTGTCTTTCTTCTGAGCAGGACTATCACCTGATCTCTTCCTTCCTTCAAACTCAACCGGGAGAATGTTTTGGTGAGCCAGCTTTCGTTTGCTGCCGTACACCGCATTGTACTGGCACTTACGTTGCTCATAGATTTGCCATCTGGTTGTCGCACCGGCGCATTCCCACCGAGCTGGTGGAGATGATTGTTTTTTTTCTTCCGATGGTCGCCAGGATCTCTTTTGGAGCTACTAGTCGATTTCACTGCCTTGTTGTTTGGAGAGCCCTCCTCATCCCGGTTGGAAGGTCGCTTTGGCCATACAACTTGTCTCTGGTTGACCTCTACTTTTTGCAGAGTTGCATCAAGCGCAAAGGCAGTCATCTTGGAATTGTTTTAATTGAAATACTTTAAGATTCAATTGTCCATGAGAGTATCCAGGCTACGCCCAGAGGGCCATTACCTTGGAATATTTAAAGTGCATATCCTTAGAGGATGCACCTCCCATAACGGGATGGTCTACACCCGCGGGTCGGTAGATGACTACAATCACTTTGCTGCTGTGACCGGGGATTCGGGTTGGACTTGGGATTGTTTGTTGTCATATTTCTTTAAGGTACATACAATATCTATCGACCCTCACACACAATTTATGCCCCCAGAACAAAAATGGACTCCACCTGTGGACCATCACGAAACACTCAGCCAATTCAACCCGACTGTACACAGTACCACAGGAATCAATGTGGTTAGCCTGAACAGATTTTCCTGGACGACATTTTAGAATCATGTCCTTGCAGCTGCAGTTCAGCCGCCTGAGGATTGGCTGTTCGGTTTGAACATGAATTCCGGCAAGCCACTGTGAGTGGTCTTTATTTTCCAAAATATGGAACACACCGAAAAGATGTTCTGGAGTGGGATAGGTTGGTTGCAATCATCAAAAGCCCAGCGTGAAGCAGTTCCGCGACATCCTATCTAGGGCCAAAATTCATTGACCACCCGAATCTTCATGTTCTGCTGCATATGCAAGTCTCAAAGCTCGTCAATCCTGCCCATCTCGACAGGGAAGTTCATTTTGAAGGCATGCAGTTCATGCAGGATAAAGAATCCCATTTGTACCTCAACACAGTTGCTTACAAAAAAGTAGGAGGAGCCTTGTTCATGGCAAACACCACAAAAGAGATTGTGCTGTCCGCTGGAACCGTTGGAACACCGACAATACTGATGCACAGTGGAATTGGTGATGAAGCAATTTGGGCCAATCTAGGAATTGCCACTCTCTTCGATTTTCCGAGCATTGGATAAAATGCTACCGACCAACCTCTATTTGGTGCCAGCTGGTCAGTGAACTCAACCGAAACAACAGATTCAAGAATATAAAATGAGACACGTTTAAATGAAGTGTTTGCCCAATGGAACAGGTTAGCATGTATTATGCTGAGGTTCATTTTTTATGAACACAACAGAGCAGGACTCACACTGGTCCTTTGTCCGCAATACGAACAACGCACATTGTGTGGCTTCGCATAAACGACGAAGAATTCCGTGTGAATAACTTCACCGGGTCCTAACACCCTGTGCATCGAAGTAGCCTTTTCTGTGAGTGAATATAAGAGCAAAGACTGACAATTTTCTAGACTGGCGGTCCCACTGGATGGACCAGGAATTTCATGTCCTTTGAAATGGTCGTTCTAAATCCCGTCAGCCGTAAGTTTGCGAACGGAGACAACCGGCCGTATATTTACCTTCAAACAAGTGCCTGGGAGTGATACCGTCGCGTGTATAGTCTTCCAATTTGTTTGTGTCCATGTAAACACAATTTTTCCGAGTATTTCTTTCGTGGTATGAGTCAAGAAATTCTGGTTTGGCCCTTGGTTTGGCCGCAACTCGAGTAGTGGTTTTCTTCGTCCAGCTGGCGGACGAGGGTAAGTGCGGTGATAATGAATGTCCATCTGACGGGTTCAACGATGCCCACAGGAACTTGATTTGCGATTTCGAGGTTGAATGACATGGAAGAGAGGCAAGGGGAAAATGATGGAATCATTGATCTCTCCGCCAGTCGGCTTTGATCGGCCTTCAAGCCTGCCCTTCCCGCCCCGCCTACTGACAGCCAGCTGGCAGCGCGTATGATGCAGATCTCGGAGGTCGTAGCGGTCGGCGTCTTTTGCTCCTACTTTCCATCATCGCGGGCCTCTTCTTGTTAATAGCGCGAAGTCTCTCCAGTCAGAACTGGGGCCACAGGGCATATGTCTTCATCGTGCTTGCAGTCGCATCTTTTGTGCACACATGGTTTTGTAGATCTCCAATTGCCTTTAGCGGGATGTCTCTTCCGCGATGCCCTCTATAGACATGTTCAAATTCATGGCTGCAAGTCATTTTTCTATCCGTAGTGGTTAATATATCTAATCCTTTCTGCAGTGGAGTTTCACGGACTACGAACAGTCCGCCAGGGCTACTATTTCCACTGGGCTTACCGTTGAAAGAATGAGTCAATGGCTTCTGAATACCTCGCCTTTTGAGCAGGCTTGGGCCCACGCTTGCTTCGGCAAAGCAAATTGGTGGTGGAGTCAACAGCTATGTCTATTCACTGTCGGCGGGTGGACAATATTCCTCTCTGTCAAAGGTCAGTAATTCTGCGGCTTGGTCCACCTTTCGTGGAACTATCTTCCCGCAGGCAGGCGCCACCACATCAATTTCATCTGGGTGTATATGGACTGTCCTCTTTTCCAGCTCCTGTTGCGCTCTGGCTCCCCGTTTTGCTCTCCCTCGGCACTGTTGCAATGAGCCCCTTCACCTCTGAGCGCTCCTTCCTTCCAAACCTCCTCCTTATGCACACATTCATCATACTTCCGCTCCTGGTTCCGGATCGTCTATTCCCTCTGGCGCAAGCTCCTGCTGAAACCAAGATGCGTTTCGGCATCAGCCTAAAGACCCTCTATATTGTTGTCTTTGGCGCCGTGCTCGTGCTTCACGCGCGCGCAACTGACCAAGCCGCCGGCGATCCACCGGTCTCTGTCAGAGATCTTGCTCTCAAGGCATGGGATGTCCTTCACTCTCATCCTGCACAATCGTCCATAGGCTGGGACATTATTTGGACAAGCATATTGTTTGTTGTGTGGCTTGTCCTGCACCCGGAATTGCAGCCCCGGGTTCTGCCATCCAGCTCAACAATCAAGGGCTGATTGTTAACGGCCATGTATCTTCTGATGGCGACGCCCCTCCTCTCAGTTGGGGTGCTTGCCCCTCATGTTTTTTGGACTACATGAGAATGAGGAAGAAAACGAGTGATATCAGGAATGCATCAGGCTCGAAGAGTCGACGCTGTGCAACAAGGGCGCAAAATATTCTGATAGAATACAAATTTTAGACAACGAACTATGTATGATACAGTGTATCTACAGAACCAACTATTTCATGATGGAATTCATGCCACGAGCTGATTTGAACGTTGTAAGGCAGGACATTTTCACAAAAAAAATCACAAACCGGCAAGATATTCCTTGACAGAACTGGCACTCTACAAGTTCAGGTCCTATTAGAAGACGGAGCGGGGAGGGAGCTAGCGAACGCACAAGCCCTTTGATCAATTCATAGATACTTTTGTCGTGATATCGCAGTTTTGTCGCTGGGTCCGTGTAAGGTGCCTGACTCCAGTATAAATACCAAGGGGACCAGGCAAATGAAGAGACGGACCTCCAAGCCCGTGATATCACAGTAGTGCTTCTGTGGCAATAACAACGGGGGTGCCTCGATAGAGGTGTCTAGTGGAGACTGAATGATCAAGTCAACCTGCTCCAAAAGGGGAGGCACTCACAAGTCAAAACCTCCTCGTTGGAAACCCTTTGGCGGCCTACAACTTGGTCAGGGTAGCTCAGGATGAAACAAAAAGGTGTACATAGATAGAATGCTGGGTCGAGAGCTAAGCAGGCGCTCGGCAAGTCAAGATGATCCCGGGTACAGCCACACCTGTCACAAATTTTCCTTTCTCAATTTCTCGTCTTGCTCCTTGTGGGGACCGGCATTACAAGGGTTTGATCTGGCAGCTTTGTCCTTGTTTGGTTGGCAGGGACCCACGGTTCCATTCTCGCAAACCTATCAGCGCTTTCCCTGGTCACTTCCGGGCTTTGACTCAAAGGAAACTTGGTGAGGAAATAAGCATTAGAATGAAACTACCAGACTGTTTTTTGCATTTTCAACAAAGAATTCTGAGTTCATCAGCCATTTGACAAAAATCTTGTCCCCTTTTGGCCCTTGTCAGCTTGCCGACAAGCTCACAAGCATAAAAGGTTGAAAAAATGTACTCACCCAATGTAAGCAAGGGTAAAATGAATAGTATACATGTTACAAAATACCTATTTGGTCAACCTAACTCATCTGTAATGAAATAATCTGTCCTCGAATTTAAAATAAATGCCCTCATTCCGGGTCGAACTGACGACCTTGTGGAAATTTCGTCTGAGGTTGTGGTCTTTTCAGCTTGCGACCTTTTTGCACTTGTTTGCCCTTGTACAAGCTTGTACAAGCATCACAAGATTTGTGTCAAAAGTCTGATGTTAACGGTCAACTCATTGAAGATTGGGCAGGTTTCACGGAGGAAATGGTCTACGACGAAAATCCGGCTTAAGACTTCTGATGCCAGTCACCTTTCCATGAGAATTGTCTGTCATACATAAGAGATCCACAGAGTTTTCAAGGAGTTGATAGCTTTTTGTGGCCGGAGGGGAAATTCCCTCATACCAAGATAAATCAACCACATGCGCCAAGTTGGTGAGTCTGGCAAGATACAATGCATGGAATCCGATGTTTCTGGGGCTATGAGGACATCGGAATATTGGACAGAAGTGTTTACCAAGAATAATACCGTATTTCCGACATTTGGCTTCCATCATTTTAGAAGAGCCGTTGAGTACCAATCTGAATGAACCATTAGGTGTCAAATGGGTGCCAGATGGTGGA
Source organism: Mycena metata (assembly GCA_029378385.1). Classification (NCBI taxonomy): domain Eukaryota; kingdom Fungi; phylum Basidiomycota; class Agaricomycetes; order Agaricales; family Mycenaceae; genus Mycena; species Mycena metata. Next base: position 21,539 of record JARKIB010000497.1, on the reverse strand, counting down.
TAAAAAAGCTCACTGGGTCTCTCCTTGGCATTGGTGCAGCGCAGGATAATTCGGCTACTTGCGGTGTGATTTCTGAATTGCTAGCAGCGATTTTATGAATTTAGCCTGATACTTCTATAGTAGATCCATTTTCAAAACTTTACTTCCGCGGAGGCTAGAAAATTTGCGCAGTTTCTTTTTCCGTCTGCGCGTTGACGCATACGGTCACCTCTGTGACATCGGTCACACTCGACGTGTTCTTCCTTCCGTTCAGTCCTGCTAAGGCTCCTTGCCCGACTACACGTGCCCAGATACTACATCAACACTTTGGGATAGCTCTGCACTCACCGGGGTAATCTTTTGACATGCCTCTGACCTCTAAACGGCAGAAATTGGCCAAGAATGCACGAGCACATATCCATGATTCCGGTTCATCCAGCAACACTGAGAACTTACTGTTAACTCCTTCTAATTCGCCTCCCATTCGCGGTTGCCCTCCGAAGAACACGAAGGACCGGAAGAAGCCCATGGACGAAGAACTGGCCGAAAAAGATGATCACATCACGGAACTAAAAGTACTAATCTCCAATGCCAACACGCACATTCTTCAACTCGAAACGTCTCTGGCGACCCTCCAAGCTCACAATGCCCTTCTTGAGAAAAACAAAACCATGAACACTACTCTGTCCCTGAAAACTTGAAGAAAGGCTGAAACCAGTTATTCAGAAGAGCGTACCAGAGCACGGAAACGAATCCGCAGATTGGAGAGAGAACGCGACACTAAGGCCCAAACGAATGCTGCCACTGCCGCATGTATGCAGTCCGTTATTGAGACCCAGAATTCCACCATATCCAGTCTTTCCTTCGACTTTGCAACAGCCAATGCACGCTTCCATGCCTACGAGAACGACACACACAGCACTGCCCTTACCATCGCACTTCGCAGAAAGCAGGATTTGCTCAATGCAACACGGAAGCATCTCTATGCGTCCGAGAAGCAAGAAAAGCGAGCTCAACTATCCTATAAAACTACGAAATGTGCCTACGATGAACTCCGAGTATGGAAACCTACAGAATCGGGAGAATTCACAAATGTGTCTCGAGAACGCGTGCGGAACCGTCGGCATCGTGCGAATCTTGAGTTTCCGATGATGCCGGTGTCTGTCTCCGCTTATTATTCTACCTACCTACCTACCAGCTATGTCTTGCAAATGGACCGTCCCAAGAAGATCCTTAAAATCACAGAGCAGTTGAACGTTTTTAAAGACCTCAGCCGACTCTTGACGGAGCAAGCAAGATCAAGAAGCAAATAGAAAGGAAGAAAAATCGAACGAAATCTGCCTGCCACAGTAGCAGACGCTGGCCTGCGGTTGCGGCTTTGGAAGATCCGCTTGAGGCCGTCGAACGATTTTCTTGGGGATTACAGCCATTCTGGCGACAAAGCGGATCTGGAGCGATCGCCCTCAAGTTGGAATAGATCTCTCAAACTGCATTCAGGCTGGAAATGCCTTCGTCTTGAACTGCCATCGCAGCTAGCAAAATCCAGCGAACTGACCGCATACGCCAAGAAATCTCGATTGCCAGAAGCTTCCTTCTTCGCGCAGACTGTGGAGCTGGTCGCAGAGAGTCGTCATCACACGGCGTGACCAGAACTTATCCCACAGGTATCATTCCGAACGCGCCCGCCAAGCCACCTCAAGGACGATGAAGAGCACGGATGTAGGCCACTCGACGTGCTGACTTGCATTGATCACCGTGGAATGAAGGAAAGGACATTCTCGCCGGAGACAATCCAACTGAGGGAGGAGAAGAGGCCCGAGCCAAAGACAATTCGACAATAGATGGCTTCACTTTTACTGCTCGCAGAGGATCTCATTCTACTTCGAGTACTCTTGACAATTTACATTCGGGCAGCGCACGAGCAATACAGCATGGGAAAGAAGACGGGCAACGAGAACGACGAACCCTTGGTCAGTACAGAGACCTGCAACCAAACTGCAACGACAACGAGAGCAAGATCGCGGAGAAGAAAAGAAAAAAAAGGAGCGAGAAACGGACCAACAATGCAAAGCCGGATGTGTCCTCCGCTCGAAGCGCCCGCTATAGCCACTCCCCCAAGCCGACAGCGTGTTTGAGCCCGGTATGGCCCCCGCCTCTCCCCGTGCCGTTGCGTGCTTGCCCACGGAATCTGAGTACCAGTCCACGATCGTCCACAGGAAAGCGACATGGAGGGGCGGCAAGGCGGGAGCCATCGCGCCGTACTTACATCAGGAAACACCTCCTTTGGGAATAAGGCCAGATTAGCCCAAACTTTGGGGAAATCCGACCGAATTTTCGCTCTTACATCAGACTTTTGACACAAATCTTGTGATGCTTGTACAAGCTTGTACAAGGGCAAACAAGTGCAAAAAGGTCGCAAGCTGAAAAGACCACAACCTCAGACGAAATTTCCACAAGGTCGTCAGTTCGACCCGGAATGAGGGCATTTATTTTAAATTCGAGGACAGATTATTTCATTACAGATGAGTTAGGTTGACCAAATAGGTATTTTGTAACATGTATACTATTCATTTTACCCTTGCTTACATTGGGTGAGTACATTTTTTCAACCTTTTATGCTTGTGAGCTTGTCGGCAAGCTGACAAGGGCCAAAAGGGGACAAGATTTTTGTCAAATGGCTGATGTAGGTTCATTTCCTTTCTCCGGACTCTTCAGATAATTTAGGGGTAATTGACTCGAAGTTCCCTTCGATTCCCGGCACATTTGACTCAAGCTGCGTGAACTTCGCTCACATTTTGCTGTTCTTAGTTGCTTTTACGTCGGTCTGATTCAGATTATCTGGCAAATTTCAGGGCAGAAAATGTGCCACACAGCTTGGGATTCAATGATAGGTAGGGTAGACTACGAGAGAATAGATAGACTATAAACAGACAATCGTAAGGTGACTAATGAGTATATATGCACTGAAAAGATTAGCACCGGGCACTGTGCCCAGTGAGCGGTGTAAAGGGGAATGTAATGGGAACAGCGGGCAGAAATCTAGTCCGAGTCAGGGATGTCAACCAAGTTGATGAGAAGCGCGGAGCTCCCCGCGGCGTTTGGCGTTGCTGTAGTGGTCTCGCTATCAGACCAATAAGTGAGTATGTTGTCGCGAGGGTGTGAAGGAAGGAATTCACATCACAAGATTATACAGGCCGTGGAGGACGAGATGAAGGGGCTTGCGTGAGTGAGCACGAGTATCGCTGAGAGTGCGCATGTGATTCCGATAGACATCTTCATAGGCGCTCGCCGTGAATGGAATCTTTTGATGTTTTCCCGTTGCGCGATACGCCGTGAGTCCCGCATAAACCTAGGAGAGAACCTCAGAAATGGACAGGAGGGCTGATGCTAAACTAACCGCCGTCGCGGCCAGGCAGATCATCGCATCGGGAACTTCCAACCGGTCCGGATGCTTGTCGTTGGTGGATGAAAAACGGTGAAGGTTTTTGGTTTTGAATTGTCCTGTGAAGACGGCCTTCCTGAGGACACTGACTATGGACTCGTGTTGGAACGGTAATTCCGTCTTCAGACGATTCTGGTAAATAATGAGATTCTAAATTGAACTAGAGGGAGCGGGATCGAACACACCGTAACAGGATCAACTGGGAATATGTACTTATGGTCCTGCAGGCGCCCATTGACAATGGTTTTGACGTCCTCGGGCAGCGAGAGGGCAAACCCATAGAGACCGGCGATGTCCTGGGCGGCGATTTGTCTGATATCTCCGCGGGTGGTATTAATACGATCCAGCGGCTACAACCCATTAACAATGGTATGAATTACCACGGACTCGAGGACATACGATGTCAGCAAGGCGAGTTGCGAAGCTCATGTCGTTAGTCAAACGATTCTTGATATGAATTGCTGCGGGATGTTGAGCAGCCATGAGAAGATAACTGCGCGCAAATCCGCCACGGGCCAGGACGACAGGATAGGCATCCTCGAAGAACAACGACAACTTGATAAAGTCGATGCAGCCGTGAAGGACCGCCTTCAGCTCGTCAGTCTGACCGGTCAGTCCAATCTCTTTACCTGGCGCAGGGAACAGGATGCGGGCTGAGACATGCCAGTCGCTCTCAGGCCGCGAGGCGGCGTCAACGGTGGCAGCGGCGATGCGATTGAGTTGGGTCGCCAAGCCCGTGGTTGCTGGCCCCGGCCGCACCTCGGGTCGCTGGATTCAAGTTAAGAGAAAGTATATCAGGTTTATACATCAGACATACCTCCATGTCCGCCTGTTTCTGGCGCGCGGCAGAAACTTTACGGGGCTATAAGGAATATAGTTAGAATTTCATGCTAACGATGGTTGAAACGAGTACCTTTTTAGGTGCGGGTTTGGGACCCTCGTCGTCAGAATCCTCGGCATCGCTCTCGGCGGCGCGAGAGGAAGTTGAGGTACGGCGGCTATGAGTGGACCGAGCAACGGTCGTGAGGCCCTTGGCAATTGCCTCGTGCAGTTGCATGTCAAGATTGTCCTCATACATATTGCGCTTTGCCGGCATTGAGTCAAAGATTAGTGCAGAGATTAAAACTCACCTTCTTTGCCGCAGGTCAACTGATGTTGTCAATAGCATCCTCTGGATCGCTATCGGGGACGCGAAGATCACACCCAGAGGACCAGGATGACGCCGATGAGCGGCGGCTACGAGAACTGTGGGCGGAGGTGCGAGCGCGGACCTCAGGAACATCGACGTCGCTGTCGTCAATGATCTCCATCCGAGGAGGAGCGTCGGCAAAACTGTCATCCGAGTCGGGTTCCTGCTTCGGTTGCTGCCGTTTTGCGCGAGGTTTATTGATCTAGCAACTACTGTTAAGAGTTTGGCTCGAGGACCCGGGTTAGAAACATACTTCCACAGATTCTTGGTCCGAGTCGAACAAGTTGTCGGCGGAAGTATCCATCTATGGGTATTAGCGGGCGAGAGCACATTAAAGACCAGAAGCGTACCTCAACATCGTGATTGGCGGGCTTGGACTTACTCGAGATAACACGAGGAACCTAATGCATCGTGAGCAAAACACAATATGTATGTATGTACTCGCCGCGATGAAATACCTCAGTTATGAACTCAACCTCATTGGGAGCAACGTCCTCGATGTCTTCTTCATCGGATTCACCGTCCTCAGATTTCTCCTCGGACGCGGGGGCGTCCTCTGAATCTGACTCTGCAACAACACGGGCAGGTGTGGCCTTGGTAATGCCGACTTTTCCCTTCTTTGCGAAGGGTTTGACTGAAATATGGGGAGTTAGTGGACACAGAATATATAGCAGGGAAGAGATTACCCAGGGTTGAAACATTGCCCAGTTTTTTTGCAGTGGCCGCGAGGGGTTTGGCTTTCGAACGGTTTGCAGCCTTGGCCACGACGGGCTTGGCTTTCGAACGGGTGGGGAGATTGGTAAAGTCTAGACGGGCTAGATGATTCAGTACCGAATGCGTGATGTGGGGAAATAGCTCACTGGGTTTCTTGCCCCCCCCCGCACCGGACTCGTCAGAGTCTTGAATTGTGGCCGGTGCGTGCTCTAAGAGATCGTAGTCAAGTCACATCAATGTCACATCAATTGGACTTACTTCTCGCTTTGACGATGGACGCTTTGGGAATCTCAGGAGTGGCCTCGACTTCTGAATCTAGGGAAGCTGTGAATGAGAGAGGGAAATGTGCAAACTGTTCAAACAAACCACTGGTGGCCTTGGTTCCTCGGGCTTTCTTGATAGTCTCCGAGGGCTCGGCCGTCGACAACGTCCTTTTGCGGGTTTTGGGCTGATTGTCTTTCCAGGTGCTGGGCTGATCGGCAGTCCATACTGTAAAGACGACATTCAGAGGAAGCATATTGTAATCTCAAGAGCTCTGTTGACATACCTGCATTCTTTTGAGCTTCGACCTTTGCTGCGCGGCCGCCCGCTTTGACTGGACAGATGAAGATAATCAGTGCCGAAATTATAGAGTCCCAACGGTTATAGACGTACTCGAAGCGGCTACAAAAGCAGCCTGTTCTTGTCTTTCTCTCTCCGCCTTGGCAGCTATTGTGATTTTACGCTTTTCAGTGGGGGTGAGAGTTGTACTTTTTGATCCAGCGGACATGGTAGGGCTAGTGCTGGTGGAATGAGGGGAGCTATGAAGGAATGAGGAAGGAATTAGGGACGGGGAATTAGTGTGGATGATGGTAAGACGGAAGGAGGGATGGAAAATAATTCAGGTGGGTGTTTGGCAATGCCCTTCACACTCGACAGAAATTACACGCCTTCAAAGACGAAACGGCCCTGGAAATGATACAATCAATGATTAATCCCTCTCCGCAGTGCTTCTTACTCCGTCGCTTCACCCTCTCATCGTCCTCTGAATCCATGGTCCGCTGCCCCGGGTGTAACACCGATTTTTCGAGTGGGAAGGGACTTGTGCTTCATTTAAAACTAACCACGGCCGAAGCTTGTTCTGCCGTCTTTAGAGCTGCTGAAAATCATGTTGGCAATGCTCCACCCGCACTAGCGGCCGCGAATCCCCTACCCGAGCCCGAGCCCGCTGTACCCGAGCAACCCGAGGACCATGGTCTGCCTCATGGCGAGACAGTATTCACTGGGGATTTCTTTGGGGATGATTACACTGCAGGGGATTTTCCTGATGACTCTGAGAACGAGTCGGACGAGGAGAGTGATATTGATCCTGTTGGGGAGGACCACGCCGCCGCCAGTCGCGCCGATCTCGAGGATATGTTCGAAGTTCCCCGTGCACCAACCGTTCATCCAGAGGATGAAGACCATCCAATGCCTCCTGCTGGCCCAGCAGATTCTGCGACTCACGCTGCACCTACCCGCGAGGCACGTAAACTTGCCGAGGACCGCTTTCACCACAAACCTATTGTGGACAAGTTTCCTGGAGGCCGTGCTGGTCGTCCTATTCCTTCCTCTCAGACCTTAAACTCTGAGGAAGCGTACCATTCCTCGCTCCATGGTTCCTCGGAGACCAATCTGTATGCCCCGTTCAACTCAAAGGTGGACTGGGAGATGGCGCGGTGGGCGAAGCTGCGGGGATCTGGATCGACGGCCTTCACAGATCTTCTCCATATTGATGGGGTAAGCAAATATTCAACTCCAGCTCGCTTCTTCACTGAACCGCCTTATTCCAGGTCCGTGAGGCTCTCGATCTGTCCTATGGGACGTCGGCCCAGTAACCCCCAGTTAAATAAGATTATTGACAACAAGCTTCCGGGCCGCCCAAAATTCGTTCGATCAGACATCATTGTTAACGGCGAAGTCTTTCATCTCTATTCCCGCGACATCATCGAGTGTGTACGTGCCTTATGGGGAGATAGTGACTTCGCACCGTACCTTTTTGTGGCGCCTGAGCGGCACTACATTGATAAGGATAGAACAATTCGCATGTACCATAATATGCACACGGGTAAATGGTGGTGGAGTACCCAGGTCAGTACAGGCATGTGTTCAGTGCAACAAGTATTTACTTCAATTTCAGGAACTCGTTGAGAAAGACTATCCCGGCGCCACAATTGTGCCAATTATTATTTCCTCCGACAAGACTCAGCTTACCGTCTTTGGAAACAAAACGGCCTACCCAGTCTATATGACCATCGGCAATATTCCCAAAGAAATTCGCCGTAAACCCTCGAGGCGGGGATATGTTCTCCTGGGGTATTTGCCCACTTCTCGCATGAAGAACGTCAAAAACAAGGCCGCCCGCCGCCGTATACTTGGCAACGTATTTCATGCGTGCATGACCCATATTCTTGCGCCGCTGAAGGATACTGGGGTTACCGGGATCCCAATGACGAGCAGGGACGGTGTGACACGTCGAGGCCACCCCATTTACGCTACTTTCGTTGGTGATTACCCGGAACAGGTTCTCGTCACAGCTGTGAAGACCGGGGAATGCCCCACCTGCGAGGTACCTCGCGACAAGCTCGGTGACGACGCCAAGTTCCCACTCCGTGACCTGGAGAACATCCTTGCTGCGCTTGATACCCTTGATGACGGGCCGGCAATTTATGCCCAAGCGTGTGCGGACGCCGGGATAAAGCCGGTCTTTCACCCTTTCTGGGAGGGACTGCCATATACCAACATATTCCAGGCGATTAGCCCAGATATACTCCATCAGCTGTATCAGGGTATCGTCAAACATCTCATCTCATGGCTCAAAGAATGCTGCGGCGAAGCTGAAATAGATGCTCGGTGCCGCCGCCTACCTCCTAATCACAACATTCGCCTCTTCATGAATGGGATATCCAACCTCTCTCGCGTTACTGGCAAGGAACACGATCAAATCTCGCGTTTCCTCCTCGGCATCATTATTGATGTCAAGCTCCCGAACAACCTCAATTCAGGCAGGTTATTGGGCGCCATCCGAGGGGTCCTGGACTTCCTTCATCTCTCCCAGTATCCGATGCATACCACCGAGATGCTATCCCATCTCGAGAACGCGCTTCAGCGGTTCCACGACAACAAAAGTATTTTTGTCGCGCTTGGTGTGCGTGACGACTTTAACCTCCCGAAACTCCATTATTGCCGCCATTATATCCTGTACATCAAGGGCTTTGGGACCACCGACAACTACAACACAGAGTACACCGAGCGCCTGCATATCGACTTCGCCAAGGACGCATACCGTTCCACCAACTTTAAAGACGAGTTCCCGCAGATGACGTTATGGCTCGAGCGCAAAGAAAAAATCCATCGACACGAGAAGCACATTCAATGGCGTCTGGACGGCTGCCCGGCGCCCCCGGTTGTCGACCATTTGGCACCAGGCATCTTGTACGAACGTCAACTCAAAATGACAAAACACCCGACTCACAAAGCGGTAAAAACGGACCGCTTAATTACCGATTATGGTGCCCACATTTTCCGCGATGCCCTATCCCGCTTCATTACAAAATTCAATCACCCCCTCCTTACCCAGCGCCAAGTCGAAACCGAGTCTGCTAACATCTCCTTCGCCTTCAACTCTATACCGGTATTTCACCGCATCAAATTCACCACTCCGGACCCTTACTCTGCCCGCACGTCGGACTCCATCGTTGATTCCATCCATGTCCAGCCATCTAAACTTCTCAAAAATGGTGAACGGGTTCCCGCTCGATTCGATACGGCCCTTGTCAACGACTCCACCGGTGGAATGATCGGGGTTAACGGTGTGTGCTGACCTTTCCTCCGTTTTCTGTGATCTAATTGAGCTGCTAGGTTATCGTGTCGCTCAAGTTCGAGTTGTTTTCTCTATTCCACCTCGAGATATCCCTAACCTCTTTCCATCTGGACTTGTGCCTCCACAACATTTGGCCTACGTTGAATGGTTTTCTCCATTTACCACTCCGGAACCCCATCACTTGATGTACAAGGTCAAACGTTCTTTAAGGGATGGCTACCGCATTGCGAGTATCATTCCTCTGGCCAATATTCGACGCAGTGTTCATCTGTTGCCAAAATTTGGACCCGTGGCGCCGTCGGCATGGAAATCCAGCACTGTCCTCGATGATTGCCCTGCTTTTTTTGTGAACAATATGACAGATAGACACATTTACGCAACTCTGTTCTAGCAGCTTCAATGTCGTTCAATTATTGGCCATTTTTTTGCACTTGGATCTAGTACTTGTTCCGCTGTTCCGCCGGCATCTCAGAAATTCCCCTATGTTCTGATTCTCGGTCCCCGAGGGACACGGAAAACGAACATAGGGGAAATGTGTGAACGCCGGATAATGGTTGGCAGCAGAGAGGGAGTCAAAAAGATCGCTGCGAGAATCGAACCGGGGGTTGCAAGCCAAACCAGCACCTTAACCACTACACTATTAGACCATTGAGAAATATGCTCTACATATTGACTAGAGCACTCAATCATGAGGCCGACATTTGAACTGTAATTATGCAGGTCAAAAAGTTTGGCTAAAGTGGCTAATCCCCCTCCCTTAGGGCACATTAGCAGAATTGGGGCAAATTAGCCTAACTGACCCCAATTTTCTACGGGGGAACCAAATTTCCCCTAAATTCCCTGGGGAGAGTTTTTCCTGATGTACAGCCGGTGTCCGTTAATCTGGTGCGCCTGCCCAAGTGCGCGTGCAGGATGTCAGTGGTGAAGACTTGGTGAAGACTGATTTGTGGGCCTCCCGGCAATCTCCGGTGACTCGAACTTGCTTCCACGGATAATGCGCGCGCTGGAAGTAAATCAGAGCACTCCCAAGACTCGGCCCATATACCGCGTTGGTAGCGCGGAGGCAGGTTTTGGGACCGCCGGATCGGCAGCGTACAATGGAGTTCTAGGCCGTCTGCTCGCAGGAACGGTTGGCGCAACCTATAAGTACTGTGAAGGGCATGAGGTAGACCGCTGTTGGAGTAGGTTTTCTTTTTCTCGGGCTGAAGAACATCGTCGCTTATAGAATTATCAGCAGCAGTCACCGAAGCTTGTCATCAGCAAATCGGCACAACACGGATATGACCGGGTGGGAATGTTGATCACAAGTCAGCCTGATCTCGGCAGATCCGGGCTCACCAGCCGCTACCAGCACAATACCAGACGATCGTTCACTGGCCATTTATTCACCAAGCTTTGAGAGCCTCACACTTGCAGATCAGTATGCTAAACTATGGCAGGGTCCTAGTAGGCGCTCACAAGTAAGTACTCTTCTTGTCCCAATCCGCGCGCACATGCCACTTCTCTCTCTTTGCAATGAAAGAATCGGCATCACGGCTTGCGAGGTGGTAAGCTTAAGGTTCGTCTCTGCTGGTCTTCGAGTTGCGTTGCTTGGGTTCCTTGTCGACATGTGGAATTTATTTGATTTCGCAACCCCTTGGTTAACTGGACGGGACCCAAACTTTCGAGTTACCTCTTCCTCCGGATCCTCTTCTTTCCCTCCGATATCGCTACTGTACTTACTAGAGGATCGCCTTGATCACACTGACGAGGCGGCCAAAATCAGCCGGTGATGGTCTGTGCGCATCAAAGATAGGACACGTGCATGTTGGTAGCAATTGATGGGCGATTTGTGCTCCTCTATCTTCCCTTCTCCCATGTCCCGCCGCTCTCTATGTAACCTTTCCTCCCTCCCTCCCTCCCTCCCTCCCTCTCTCCTTCCACCACTATTCTCCTTCTATGTCCCCAACTTCGTGAAAGTTAACGTTCCTCCCGCGCACGACCTCAAGCCTGCCTCAACGCTTCCCTCAACGCTTCCAGCATGGCTCGGGTTCTTCGTCAAAGCGACTCAAGCCTACAACGCGACCAGAATACCAAGATCTCTTCGACGCCGCAAGTCCTTTCAAGATTGAAGCCACAAGTCCTCTCAAGATTGACCCAAGTCCTCAAGATTGCCGCAAGTCCTCTCAAGATTGTAAGCCACCTCAAGCCTGCAAGCCTTCTATCCAGCTGGCCCGTACCGTCGCCACCATACGTTTCCATTACATCGCCGACGATATCTTTCCCTCACTACGGTGTTTCTGCTATCTGCTGTGCCTTGAAGGAGAGCGACCTGAATGGGTGAGTGGACCATCGCCCCACCTCTTCTCATAGCCTTTCTCCATACCACCTTTCCCTCCCCGCAATAATCGTATCCCGTGCAATGTAATAGTGTACTCGAAATCGATATGTTCCTTTATTTCGTGTTTATTGCCTTCGTCAGAACATCCAAGTGCGAGTAATAGCTGGTAATGGGCGCCGAGGGCAGTGAAAACCGCCCGATCTGACGGAAGTCGCAAGCGCTCACCTGCTCGGGCGAAAGGTTTGAGCGGTAATGAGCGGGTAATAAGCCCGTACCAGGCGTATACCAGCCTGGTACCAGCTGGTGATGGCTGGCACCGCGGACATCAAATACTAGGCGCTGATCTTTGCTGATCGGTGTTGCGCGGATTTGCTGATGGTGTCGATCGATACTGCCGCCTTATATCGCGCCAACATCAGGAAAATGCCCAATGTCTATGGTGGTCTTGGCTAGACACGAGAGACCAAATAGGCAGATAGACTGCCTCCAGTCTATGGAAGTCATGGATAGACAGCCCGTGTCTCGGATAGACCGCGCTAGACCGATAGTCGCGTAGAGGGATAGACAGATAGACTCGCGTAGAGATTTGTTACGGCACTCAGATGTTGGGTTCGCCCGAAGCAATTTGATCAGTTGTCCACTTCTTTCGCGCCCATCGTGGAACTTTCAATTGCTTTTCTTATGGGATTCAGAGCAAGGAGTAGGAGAAAAGCAGAGCATTGAAATTGGCAGGACACTACTGGATAATATACAGGAGATTCAACTATGACGGGTTAGCTAATAGTACTCGAGGAACCTAGATATAATGACACGGCAGCCTCGCAGATGGTCGTGTAAGAGAAAACTAAGACCCCCCATAGACTAATGACTTCCCCTGGGACTGGCAGTGGTATCGTGAAGAAGAAAGAACGGGGACTTCGCAAATTACGGTGAGACGACACCTGACTTATATATTCTCTCGGCAACGGACTTGGTGGGATTTTTCTGCAAGTCAGAAGCGACGACCGTCTCCTCAATGGGCAATGCAAGATCTAGACATTGGAGCACCAGAACGTCCAGATGGGACAATAGGAACCTGGAAATTTTGACGCACGCGTGAAGATCTCTAGCCGAGTCTAACGCCGGTCTATCCGCATGTGACCGTGTCTATCACTTACTATCTGCCTATACCGGTCTTCCGTAGACTCCTGGGTCTAGCCTAGATATTGCATCTCTATCCCGCCAGAATGTGTTTCCAGATGAAATTGCCGCTGGCCTTCCTTTCGCTGAGCTGAAAAGTGCACGGTTCGCAAGCTGGATCCCCACCGTAATCTGTAAGAAAGTTTATTGTCCAGCTTCAAGGGTTTTACTCACCGATTACCCCGACAGCCGCCACTGAGCTATGCGCTGATTCGACCTTCTGAATATTGTCGTTGAGGGCGAAAACAAGGGGCGTGTGAAGACTCTGAAACAACGCATCATCTGAGCATTTCGACATGCCGACTCTTTCATTCCACCACCATGACCACGGTTTCTTCGTGTTCCCCCAGTCGAAGAGGTCAAGCTGAGAGTCGCCGGAGAAACATTGTCAATCCCGTCGATGCGGTGTTCACTTGTGAATGAATCTTCGACGCGAGGGACAAACGGAGAGAGCGCCACTTTTGCCTTCAGCTTGTACAGCAAGCACTCGTATCAACATTCACCGCCTTTCCTCAAGCATTTGGGCGCCGCGGAATAATGAGCCATCGGCCCTTGCAATGTGATTTGTGGGATGTACGTCCTGGTAAGTCTAATATTCCTATTCCTCCCTGTCTTCGAAGCTGAAATCTTTGTTCAGTCTGAGATTCTCAGACATTCCAAAGCCCTGAACGCGAGGATTGGCGGTCTTCTATGCTGCCGCTGGAACCTTCATGCCCCAGTCCCTGAATCGAGAGGAAATGCCGCGTGCACCCGCGCTCCTATATTTTCGCAGGCGCATCCGTGGACTGAAGACCTTTGCTCGTACTGCGACTCAGTAGTCCGTATCAGTAGCTCGAACGTTGGCACTGCGGGCTCCCCTTCGCCGTTGGCTTCAGCATCCCAAGACGAGGCGAGGCTTGCTTGACCGATTCTGTTCAACAGCCGGCATTGAGCTTGGCGGGTAGTTTGAAGCGAGACTTAGATTATCCTCTTCCCACCGCCTCAGCCTCCCTGGGTCAACCCAAGGCTCCAGTGAGCTCGAGGCAATTGCCTTGGATCCTCCATCTCAGCTCAATTTCTGCGCGAGGGTTCACGGGTCCCAATCAGCGGTAATTTTACCACGCACAAGCTTCAATGCGCGCCGACGCCGACCGAGTGTGGGAGTGGCAGTCGATAGTCTCTCCTAGACAGATGCTACAACATATACTTCCTCGTACCTCGGCTTGTTGTAGTCTGTTGGTAAGCGCGGGGATCCGATCGGGTCAGAAAGTTATGACCAATATTTTGTGGCGGTGCATGCCATCACCGCGTACCCACCACCAACAGCCACCAACCTCGTCGCCGCCGCTCTCTCTGGCTCCCTATGCTCACTGTCGGCGCTCCATTCAACCATCCTCACCATCCACCGTGCCTCCATGCCACTCTTGCACCACCCTGGTTGCCCGTGCTCGCTGTTGCACCTGGCACCCCGACGGCGAATGCACCGGATCGTCATCTCATTTGGGTTAATACCTTCAGCAATCGCGCGACGTCTGTACACCTCAGTGGGTTTCTAGAGTGAACAGTACGGTATGTGGCCTCTCTTATCGTTGCATTCCTCACTTCCAACCCCGCACGAAGTCATGTCCGGCCTCGCGATCAGCTGGACTGCAGCTCCTCACTGAATACATACGATTTACGCCGGGTCTGTGTGCTTCATTCTTACCAGCCCGTCTCCTCGCCCCCCTCCGCAGTTCCCGGAGAGTTTAATTACCGTGCATGCGCAGCGCTCGTTGCCGCGCACGCGTTTACACAGGTTAGTGTGCAGCTGAGTATGCATCTGGATATACCGACGCCGGGGCACCTCTGCGCGGCAGGCGCCAACTTGAGGGGGATTCAATCTTCGACATACACTAATTACCTATCCCCCATGTACTTTAATTCGAGTCTTTCCTTCTTGTGAATATATTAGGCTTGATCAAAAATGGCGCCCCTGGAAAACAAAGCACATGTAGGGTCAATTTTGAGACCAATTGGCTGGAAACAAATTCCCTGTGGTGGAGCACAAGGATGGGATGCCTAGAGCTGTATCTCGGGCTCGCAAGGGTTAAGGTCACCGGTAATTATTGTTGTATTGAGCGCGAAATAACGGGTACGGCGAGTTCTGCACATCTTGAGATGTCTGATTTACTTTTGGGACCATTTTCACGTGTCTATGTGCAGAATTATGTCGAAAAAACGCGTAGAAGACGCGTAGGACGCGTCGGAGACGCGAAACCAATTGAAGTCACTATCGTGACATCACGCACAACCACCAAAGATTGGTCATAATATTCTGACCCGATCGGAGCCCTTTGATAAAAACAGGACTACCTTAGCGAAGTCCTTTGTTGGAAGAGACTAGTACAGTATGTGGTAGTAAGCTGCGTGAAAAATATGTACTAAACACTAGCCTCCTCCAGGCTCCGGGCATACTCTACGTAGTCTCTCGTAGACAGACAATACAACAAACTAACTCGTACCTCGTTATGTTGTATACTCTATGTATAAATGAATTATGAATGGACTGGTAGTAGCATGGAGCCACAAATGGGGTGTGCCGCGGGTACCGTCTACTAATGTAGCCTTGAGGAAGCTTGGAAAAGCCGGAGATCGGGCCTTGGTGCTGTTACTGTTGTTATTGTCGGCAAAGCCGTGGTTGTTGGAAGAATCGTGTTGTTGGAAGAATCTTGTTCGTAGTTCGACATGGTAGTTCATGAGGGAGAAATTGAGGTGGCTTTCGAGGAGAGTGAAAGAAATAACTTGTAGATAGGTCAGTGTCTCGCTAAATCCGAAAAAGGTCATCACCAAATGGGTGCCGAATTGGACGACAATGAGTCAAGGTCCGACCGGGCCAAACGACGGTTTCGCCAAGTGACGTGCAGGACTAGAGTGCGGGGACAGTCTTGCATCCAGGCCCTCAAGCTTTGGAGCAAAGAGTTTAATCGTAATGTTAGGTGCACGAGTGACGAGAACGAAAGTAACCGCATGACAATAACTTTCCTTCGCCGGAGCGCACAAGGAGATTGCAAGTAGATCACCTCCTGGAAGACGGAGGCCGCACTCGCTGACACGCCAACCAACCGGCCAAGCGCGAGCTAAACCAAAAGAGGTAAGTGTTGCGCAAGGAAGGTGGAAGGAGATAAGTGTGCGAGGTGTGTTCAACGATGTCGGGATTGCCGATGCAACAACTGGCGGTTGAATACGGGGGAGACGGTGGGCGAGTACGAGAGCGATGCGGAGCGGGGACGTAGGCGAGAGTGAGACGAGAGCGAGAGTGACGAGGGAGAAACTGTAAAACTGTTCTGGATTGCACTGTACAAGTAGTTTAGTATTTATACAGGATTTTGTAGGAGTCAAGGAAACAGAGAACAAGAGGAATAGAATAAGGTCGTAGCCTAATAAATAAGGTAGTGAGAATCGAGTAGAAGGTCGTGAGGGGAGTACAAAAGCAAAAGACGGTATACAAGAACATGGGTGACAAGGAAATAGATCCCGAGTGAATATTGTGATTGGCGGTTATCGTTGTGGGTACTGGATGATGGGGTCGAGACTGAAGCATGTGAAAAGTATAAAGAGTACAATAGCACGGTGGAAGTCGCGTGGATGGGGATATAAGGCGAGAAAGGCGCGGTTAAAGCCACGAGGGGTAAATCATGTGATCGTAGATGCCGTTGATCCGGGAAGGGAAAATGCTGATTTCCGGGTCTGGCGCGCTAGGATGCGCAACATATCCTCCCGACTGAAAATGTGACTGTCCTCAGTCACTAGAACGCTGGTATGGTGAGATGGGGGCGAGAAAAAGAGGGCAAAAAGAATGGCTCAGTAAATCATCATAGCCAAAGTTCAACCAAAGTTGAACTGCGCAAGCGGCGTTGAAGAATTGCGGGATGCAACGAGGGGGGGTGGAAAAAGTTGTGTAGAGGAGGCGTGTCCTCCCGACTGAAATCCAAACGCGTGGGGGTTGGATGGAGCGAAGGATGTGCAGGAACTGGAGTAAGTTCAAGCTAAGGTGGCGGTACATCTGCTGACTCTGATTCGAGTTCCTCGGGATCTGAGAGCGTAGATTGCTCGAGTTCTCGTAACCGTTCGGTGGAAATATCCAGGAAGTCGTTGAGGGGGGGAAGAGGGATCGAGGTACGGGCCAAATAGGGTATAACACGGAATGCGGCAATGGGTCGGTGGAAAACTGATCCGTCGAGTTCGCAAAGGATATATGCGCCACCACGATTGCGTGAAATTACAATCAGTGGGCCGAGGTAACGCTTTCGCATTTTCTTGCTGAGTGATTTCTCGATGGCCGTGTTGCGCATGAGAACGAGATCTCCACGTTGGAAGTCGTAGTCGCGGATAGTGGCAGAATGTTCGGCTTCGAACCGAGCAGCGGCGCGTAGTCGTGCCTCATAAACGTTCGAATGAAGCTCTGAGAGCTGATCACGACGCTTCTGGAGGGCTATGGCGCGGCGTACGATGAGGTCGGTGGTTGAAAGAACAGACTCAGGGGGCGGAAGTAGATAGGTGGCCTCTGAAATATCGAGAGGGAGGAGGGGATGTGTGCCGGTGACTGCAAAATAAGGCGAACAGCCCATGCGTCTGCGTGTGGTGACTCGGTCGGCCCAAAAGACGGAGTAGGTGCCTGTATGCCAACGACTCTGGTCTCCATCAACAGCCTTGAACAACCCTTCGCGGATATCGAAGTGGGGCCGTTCAATAAGACCGTTAGCACGTGAATTGTAACCAGAGATGCGGATGTGCTTAATGTGGTACTTCTTCTCGAGGTAAGCGAGTGCCTTCAAAAAAGGTGAGCCATTGTCGGTGACAATTTCGAACAGTGTGCCCCAACGGCAAATCAAATCTTGAAAAATCCATTCTGCGATTGCATCGCCAGTCTCGCGGCGTAGCATGCGAAATTCTGGGTAAGCGGTGATTGAACAGCGACCGTGGATGATGTACTTGAAGCCACCGCTCGATGGCATATGCATGGTGTCCATATAAACCTTTGCAAATATTGGAGCGGGAACTGCGACAGTTGGCGGAATGAAGAGTTGTCGAGTTTGTCGAGACTGGCAGAGATGGCAGGTATCAATAAACCAAGTTATGTCGTTGGCCATGTGAGTCCACCAAAAGCGTTCGGCGATGAGTGCACGTGTGGCGTAGAAGCCCCTGTGTCCAACATCATCATGGGCGGAACGGAGAATAAAGAGGCGGTGGTGGGTTGGAACAACCAATTTATGGTGACCTTGTGGGTCCTTGCGCCAGAGCTGATCGTCCGAGAGAAAGAATTCCATGCAGTAACGCACAAAACTCCGGTATTGCTCGTTGGAAAGGTCTCGAGGGCGTTCGAGGTTACTGTGCCAAAGTTGAACTGCATCAACGCGGGCATCGGCAAGAAGCGCAGCGTCGGAGCGGGGGACGATGTCGTAGGAAAGAGAAGGTGGGGGAGCTTGATTATCGGGCGCTATTTCGGCTGCCAGTGTCGCAATGGTGTACTGGTGTCGATGAGCGAATGGGGAGTCGTTGACCATGTGCATAAATCCATGCACTTGGTCTAACCAATCATCAAAATTGTCCTCAGGCTCTGGCTCATCACCAGGCTGAGGAGGGCGTCGAGAAAGACCATCTGGACCGTGTGAAACGCCAGGAACGTGGACGAGGGTGAAGTGGAATGTGAGGATGGAGAGGATCCAGCGATTGATGCTGGCGCTGGGTTCGAGATCCGGGTTCGAGAGCATGCCTTTAATATAGCAGGCGTCAACTTCAACCACAAGATTGCGAAGGCCGATGAGATATGACTTCCAAGCACGTAGTGCACAAAAAAGACCATAGAGCTCGAGTTTTGGTTGCGAGAAGCGTGATTCGCGAGCGTTGAGCGTGATGGAACCGAAGCGTGCATAAAATCGGCGCGCGAGGTTGGAGGGATCACATTGGGAAAGGAGGAAGCCGATGGCGAGAGAAGAGGTATCAACAGCAAGAATAGCTGGTGCACCATTGGTATAATTGAGGGGGCGAAGTGCTGGAGAGTGAATGAGTGCGTCCTTTAAGTCTTCCTGTGCAGTGATCTGCGCAGGACCAAATTTGAAGGGCATCTCCTTGCGTGTGAGAATGACAAGGGCGTGAGCGCAATGGGCAAAGTTGCGAATAAAAATTCGAACTACACCGATAGTGCCGAGGAATGCACGAAGTTCCGAGAGATCTTTGCATGGTCCCCAGTTAACTATCTTCGAGACGTGCTTCTGATCGGGAATACGACCGGCAGGGGTGCAAACGTGGCCGACAACCGTGATAATTTCGGCACAGAGAACGAGTTCCAACCCTGAGAAAGTTCCGCCGCAATATTTCATGCGTTGAACAATGCGGTTCATATTGTTGAAATGTTCCCAAACAAATCGGCGGATACCGGTGTTCTCGGGGATCGTTTCATACGAGCCGTCTTCAAGCTGATAAGTCGAAGCAGGACCGCGGCCGGGGACGTCGTCAATATAGGGAATGGTGAACTCGGGGATCTCGGGCTGAAGGATGAGTGTAACGTCGTCATGAAAGATGGGGACTGAGTTTGTCCAGCCCATGGGAAGGGTGACGAGGCGAAGCGCGCCGTATGGCGTCTGGAAGGTGGTAAAATCGCGGGAAGAAGGAGCGAGGAGGCGCTCATCATAGCCAATGTATAGATCAAACATCGCGCCGCAAGCGCGGCCGGCAAAATGTTCGGCTAGTTGGTCGGTAAATGGCGTAACTCCAGAATGCTGAATGGTGACGGCGTTGAGCGGTTCGAGGGAGTGCACAAGCCGAAGGCTGGTGCCGTCCTTCTTGACAACACAAAACCAGCGCGAGCGGTACGAAGAATTTGAGTGTTCATACACACCAGCGGCGATTTTGGTGCGGATAACTTTGCAAACTTCGTCGTAGATGCCTGGGGGAATTGGAATATTGCGCTGGACCCATGGTGTGTGAGGGAGTACGGGAATATCGACGGGGGGGGAAGAAGTCGGTGAGAAAACGACCGCGTTCGGAATCTTGCCAAGCAAATGCGCCGTTCTAGAGGCACATGAAATGATGCATTAGCGCGCGCTCTTCGGGCCAAAGGAAGTCACCCGGATGAGCTATATCAAGTGCGTCGCGCCGTTCCGCCGTATAACGTCCGGTTGGTTTGAAAGGAGGCGGGTTAGGGTTAAGTTGCGGCATTTCTGCGAGCGGGTTGCCGTAAATGTGCCGTTCAATTCGAAACTTGTCGGGAAGTGTGCCGAGGACGGGCCGAATTTTCTGTGTGACTGGTTTGTACTTCTTTTTAGCATAAACTTCAGCAAGAGGGGGAAGGGAAGAGGGAGAGGAACACATCGGGGGTTTGGAAGTAGAAACAGAAAACATAGGTTGAAAAGTTGAACCGTGAGTTGAATCACGGGTCGTGGGAAACGTCGGTTGAACGATTGTGTGCGCAAAAGCAACGGTGTGAGTATCTGAGCCTAAATTTGTACAAGCAGAAAGGTAAGTATGTTGTAGCTGGGGGAGGTTGTCCGATTCGAGTGCCGAGGTTGAGTGGATAATAAATTCGCCGGGGTTGAGTGGGTCGTCGGTGATGAGAAGGGCTAATTCCCCGTCATCAGGGATTAGGTTCTCGAGCGCTGAGACCTCGGGTCGTTGGGAAAACCCTGAGGGCGCGAACGAGGAGGGCCACGGGGGACGGTGGGAACGGTGGCGAGTTTACCGCTGTTCGGGTCGCAAATGGTGATTGTCTGGTCCTCATTGGCGAAGGTGCGAACAATGCTTTGAGTCAAAACGTTGAAGGGGTGACCCAGGAGGACGTCGTAGGCGGGGTTTCGAACAATGTGAACTTGCAAGTAAAGTGTGATATCACCGATGCGGAAAGGGACGTTACGAGCGAGTCCGAGGGATGGGGTAATTGAACCATTGGCCGATTGCATGCGAAGCACGATGGTGGGGTCGTAAGAGAGTGCCAAATCGTGGCAGACTGATTCAGACATGGCTACAATTTGCGAACCGCCATCCACGATGCACTCTATGATTTCGCGATTATCAATGAAAGGCAGGATGGAACGGATAGCGCAAGACTCCATGGAGACAATGAAGTCGTCGGGCATCGCGCCAGATTCGTAGAAAACGGCATAGGGGTCAGGAACCACAAATGCGCCCGGGGGTAAAGCTGAGTTCGAAGTGGAGGAGTGGACAAAGGATGCAGGTAGAGAGTTCAATAAAGCTGAGTGGATCGCGTCGTTTGTACGTTGCTGATCAATAGTATCGGCGCCGAGATCGGTACTGTTGAAAGGGAGAGGGGAGTCGGAAAATTAGTGAACAAAGGTATTGGTTTCCTTATTATCCTTGGGCGGGGCTCTGCGAGAGGTAGTCTCTTCACGGTAGCGTGCACGGACTTCTGGAGCGATGGAGAGAGGTTGGCGTTGAGTAATACGAACCTCAGCATTCAACGAAGTGTCGAACACCTCGGCCGCATCCTTCTCGTTATAAATAGGAGCCGTGGTCCGATAGGCCGGCACCTTTGGTGCAGGGATACCAAAATTACGGTCCTTCGGGGGCGCGTACGCAGCGTCACGGGCGTTGGCAAATGGATGGAGCGGGGACTGAGACTGTACGGGTGGTGCAGAAGTCGTGGGAGCGGCGGCGGCGGCTGGGGCGTTGGAAACAGGAATGGTGCGGTCAGGTTCTTCTCGCGCAGCGTCCAGTGCACGTTTAGCCTGGCGCCGAGTCTGAATTGCAAACATTTCGCGTTGCAACGATTCGAAACGTTCGTCATCGGTCAGGGCGTAGGCGCGAGCAGTCATAGGGGATGGCGAAGAAGTAAGATGTTGAATTGCAGCTTCAACCATCAACTGAGCGGCAGCTAACTGTCCGGGGTTCTGCCTGTGCCATT